>KZ451999.1:1914301-2005812 GCA_002786265.1 Apostasia shenzhenica
GCTTTAGGTCTTCAAAGAAACATTTAAGGCTTTCTGTCTGGTAAAAACTGTTCCTTGCTGTTGGTTTTTCTAAAGCATTTGCTTAAATGTTTGTTTTTCGGCAGGTAGTAAATGGATGTAGAGAAAAGTAAGCAAGTTGATTACGATGAGGAGTATGTCTTATTTGACTTGGACGATGTTTGCATGCAAGCTGATATTGCAGCCAATGTTCCTTATGTTATTTCGGTGAGTATATAATTTGTGATACTTTCACTTTTGGTTAAGGAATTATCTTAAGTAAAGAGGAAGCTGCATCAAATTAAGATGAACTCATATGCTTGTAAACAGCTCCAGAAGATAAGTTTGCTTAAAAAATAGTTGTTTACTTGGAGGAGTTTGTACTCTTATTAAGCATCCCTTATGCTTATACATTATTATAGTTTTGAAGGTATGAGGCTTCAGATATGAACTGTAACTGCTTGTATTTCTGCAGGGATTGAACACATTGAATCCTACACTAACTATTGGTGATCGTCTGAAATTGGTATGTAATAAACAGTTTACTTGTTGAGATCATCCTGTAGGGAAACCTACATCTTCATCTTGAAAATACATTGCTGACATGTAAGAATACTTACTTTTCTTAGTGTCTCTTTGAATCAATCAGCATATATATGTTGATTTGATTACTCATTTCATGCAACAATTTATGGTTGCATGATATAATAACTGCAAAAGATTGGAATTGTACCTACCATTCTTCACATTATACTCCTCGTGGGTAGCAACAGTACTTGAAATTGATGAATCAGAGTCTAATTGAATACGTGGCTTAGTATATTGACATGTTTGTACACTGTCTTTTGACCTCCAAAAGTTTTGCATTATCTGCTCTTATCCTATGACTTAAATTTCTTCCAAACTATATTAACATAGATTTACTTAGTAGTAAGTTATGTATAAGATTATGTAATCTCTTGCATTATCTTTGTTTCATTGCAGATTGGGGAGTACCAGGAAACAATTGGTACATGCTATATGTTCTCTGAATGTGGTGAGCATTGAAAACCAAATTTAAATGCTTAGCCTTACTTATTTTTTATTTCTGCTTTCTCCCTTTCAACGATTATCACAAGTTAATCGTCTTTGGGTAATAACTATTGTCTTTACATATTGAGGAGAGGTTTAATTAAAACCTTCATTATGGTTTTAAGCTGAATGAATTCTTGGTCTCATATCATCATCATTGGTTTTATCCCCACTACTTGTGCTATGTTTTATAAGTCATTTTTCTTCAATCGTAATTGTATTTTGTGTATAGCATCTAGTTAAAGCTACTCCAAGGTATTTTGTAGCTTTATCTCGAGTATTTGAGGTTGGCCATAGAGTGAATTACTATATTCATTGCATTGTCCTACTAAATTTTGAAGGCTTGCTATCTCCATAAGGTCAACCACCAAACTTGTTCGTTGTTGCTTGAGGCTAATAATGTTATTTTCCATTCTTCTTTAATATAGTCATCTATTCTATCATTTCCACCTTGAATCAAGGGTTGCGAAACGAATCCAGCTAGATCTGATAAAGGCAACACAAAGTTAAACTGATAAATAAATGGGTCAAAGTTGATGGCCTGAGCCTGATCTAAACTTTTTAATGGTCTATGTATAGCTCATGTTTGTTTTGAGTCAGCCGGTCAACTTGACTTGTTTATAAGACAATGGGGATCAATTTGACCTGAATCAATAATGTGTAATCGGACCTTAAACGGCGTACCCGTTTAATAAATGGGTCAAAAGCATATGTGAAACCAACCCTAATCTGAAATTTCTGTTTTGAGTTTTTCCAGCTTGAATCATATATTGCCACACCTAATTCAAGTTCAAACCTCTCTCTGCTTGCTTATTTTCATCAGACAAGCTTAGTTTGATTGGATTCCCACTGGAAGCCTGAAAGCAAAGGCCAATGGGATTGATCAGTTGAAATCTCACTTCTTTTTTGCAGATGGTGAAACAATTGAGAAGAACAAAGAACACAAAGGAGATTCAAATCAAGCCCCATCTAAGCAAATCCGGCACGTTGCTACTGCACACAAAGTCCTTAAGTTCAGATTGGAGGCTGGTGAAAATAGTACAGATGGCCAGTGATGCTACTTCAGAAGGTTAGAATAGCTTCTCGTCCTATCATTTCTTTTATCTACTTTTCAAGCTCCATTAATGGCTTTCATCTTTTTATCCATGCACACATAAATGATAACATGCACAGCTTTCCAATTACTGATTCTTTGTAAATAGTAGACTTGTGGGAGCTGCTGCTATTTGGCAATGATGATTTCTTTCCAGAACATAAAATTTTTCCTTTCGACTTGTTTTGTATAAAATACTCCTCGGTAAATTTTAAAGATTTTCTTTGTATCAGTAGTCATAAGTAGTGCTGATAATGAGTTGAGTTTGAGCGAATCAAAATTTTCAAGTTTAAATTGGCTTAAGCTCATAATTGAAATCAATTTCGATTCAAGCCAACTCAACTCGAAATATTTGAGTTGAAAAATGAAAACTTGTTATTTGGGGCCTGTTCGTCCAAATTTTTTTTCATATGGTTCTTTTTTTTACAAATTTTGTTAAATTTAAAGGTCTGTTTGTTTATAAGGTTAAATTTAAGAAAGTTAAAATTAAACTTGGATAGAGATATGTTTTTATTAAGGGAGATTTACATGGGGGACATTGAATTCATCACAAATTACGCATTTCACCATCATTTAGTAAATATTACGCATATCACACTCTTCTTATATTGGCAATTGTTATAATAGAAATGTATAACAGAAGATCGCAACAAAAGAAAAAAAGAGGTGCAAAAAACTACGGTATAGAGTGAAATCAGGAATTATCTAAGAATTATGATGTTTCACAGAGACGGAGGAGACGGAGGAGTGGACAGAGAGGAGGGGGTCATGGCGACGGATTTCTTCTGGTCCTACACCGATGAGCCCCACGCGACGCGGAGGAAGGAGATCCTGGCGAAGTACCCCCAGATCCGGGAGCTCTTCGGCCCGGACCCTTGGGCTTTCATGAAGGTATTGGAGAGTGATTCTATGCTTCTTCGATTGAATTTCTTGCGGTTTTACTGCCGTAGTTTGCTCGCATTGTTGTCGGTTGGAGGAATCTGTGATTCTTCGATAATGGCGTTGTAGATCCACCGTGTTTCTGATTTTCTCCTTTCGTTCCTTCTTGAATTTGAGTTAATCAATTGTTCTTATGTTTAGCTTTTGGGAACTACTTGTCGCCCATTCCGGTGTTACTTCAACTCAACCAAACTTAATTATAAAATTTCTATCATTAGCCTCACTATTTTGACCTCAGAATGAATTATCCTGAGCTATATAACTAATAGCGTGATCCAAGTTCATTCTGCTCTGCTCTTTTTGAATTGGGTTGCTACAGAATAATCCTCGCTCGCTTTCTTTTGGGCGTCACATTCACAGAGATCAAGGGTTGTATTTCTCGGATCTGATAATGTTTGAGATTGGCTGTAATGCAGATTTTGCTGCGAGATTGAAGAGGTGAAGATTTCATCTTCTTTCAATCTGAATAATCTATGATTAGATGACTCGCTGGGCACATTTGACATCTTGGATCCATTTTGTGACATTGGATTGAGGGCACGATCGTTGTTTACATACCTTGATGAACTGTAACAAAGGAGAGTTTATATTTGATTGTTCCTTGTTGGCCTCAAGTCATTTGCAGCCATTTCTTGAGGAATATTTCCTCCTTGAATTCAATATGTTCCTATCTGTGAGCTTTTAGTCAGATCAACAAACTTTTACATTGATGTGCGTATCTTTACCCTTGTTCTTCTTTGGCCTAGCAAATTCTAGAATGAAGAACTTCGTTTATATTGAATCCTTCAAATCAGCTGAAATATATGCCCTTCATATTCTTTGTTCTATTGTTCAATTGCATTGAAGTTCAGTTGGTCTTTGCTAATCTCACTCTTCAAGGATGAATTTATGACTGGTTCTTCACTAATGCTTCATTTCTTACGTCATTTTATATTGCTCAAGCTATAGGCATATCAGGCTTATAAGACATATAGCACAAACTTAGATATCATTCTTTATATTTCCCTTCTGCAAATTCCGTGTTAGAAGTTAAACTTCAACTATTGAAGGTTGTAGGAAAAACAGTTTCAGATTTCAAGAGATGTTTTGGTTAATTTTACTATTAAATAAGGATGTTAACAATCCAATTTCGAGTTGATCTGACTCCAGAATAAGATTGAATTAAAAAATTTCAAGCTAGGACTGGCTCATTTTTTATTGATTTAAGGTTGATCTAAGCCAAAGCGATTCAACTTTCGATTAATTTTCAATCTTGTAGTCAAAATTATAGTCATAAAAGTCTTTTTTATTCAATCAACTTAAATCATGTTGTTCATCTTGATATAATGGTTAGAAATAGAAATTTTTTGTGTAGCCGCCCTCATCTAGTGGGATAAAGACTTGGTTGTTGTTATATAAAAAAAAAGAGACTTGGTTATTGTTCTCTTTGTTGTATTTTTTAATAGATTTAATTCGAGATAGCTTAATCTGATCCTATGTTGACTCATGATTGAATTAATAAAAATCTCGAGTCATTAAAACGTTTCGTTTGTCAGCTCGCTTGGATTGAGTTAATCTTGATTTGATCCAAAATTTAATTTAACTTTTTATCAATCTGCAAGCCATGTTAACACCCTTTAGTAAATGGATGGTTAAAACCGAGCATATTATGTGATACTTTTCAACACAGAAAACAGCTCTCTAGTTTGGGATTTCCAGAGAGGGTTACAGCCATTGTAGCCAAGATCGTGTAGCTGCTTCATAAAATTGTGTTCTTGTTATCATTATATAGAATTAACCTGATGAACGTGGTGAATTTATTATAGGAGAGAGCTACTTTGTTTAGTTTTAGTAATCCTCGGATTTCGATATTTTAAAAATGAAGAAGATGACTTGAATTTTCTTCCACTACCTTCCACCCCTCTTTGTGTAGAGATAAATTGTGATCACAATCTTCAGGCACTGATTCTTACTCCAAATTAATTCTTGCAGACTCAAATTACCAGGCTTCAAAATTCCAACTCATTTTCTTTCGGTTTTATGTCGTATCTGATTTTACATTCCATCCCTTCAGACGCCTTCCAAAAATATTTTGGCCTGGCATCAATTCAGATTCGTGTAAGGAAGTCTCAACTCTAAAACAAAGCTTTCTAACTGTGATTCAAGTTTGATTCGAGTTATGTGATACTTTTCAACACAGAAAACAGCTCTCTATCATGCAAATAATGACAGGATTTATTAGTGGGAAATTGATTGCATTAGAACTATGCACATGCAGAGATGCATGGAAACAACCTACTGACATCGCTGTTCTTGGGGTCTTTACAAAACGTTATACATGTGCTTGATTCCATGAGTGTTCAAGCTGTGTCACATGCTTGGTGGGTCAGTCATCTGGCTAGACATTTTCAATCTAAATGTCTTTTAGGTCATTTTGTAAGTGAGTTTGTTTGTAAGGTTAAATTTAAGAAGGTTAAAATTAAATTTGGATAGAGATGTTTTTTTTATTAAAAGTTGTGAATGATGTGAAATAAAGTTAGTTATTATATTGAGATATGTGAGGGATGTGATGTAAAGTTAGTTATTATGTTGGAATATGTGAGGGATGTGATATAAGTTAGTTATTATTTTAGTAATATGTGTAGGATGTGAAATAAATTTAATTTTTAATATTAAATTTTATGTGTGATGTGATATGCCTGGTTAAAATTAAATCAGGTTAATTTTAAACTTATAGACAAACAGGGCTTAATGTTAAGTTATATGAAAAATATCTTTATATCGTTCTTACTTTTAAAAATTATTTAAATAAAAATAATTTTTTTGGGTAAATTACACTCAGATTCCTGAATTTAAGGCTTAATAGTGCACATGTCTATGTTATAATATCGGGCTCCCTGAGTTTTAATAAATTATTAAATGAGTCTTTTTTATTTTTTTTATTATTAAAAATATTTTAAAATTACCATTATACTCTCCCCTCTCTCCCACGATCCCCACGCACGAGCGAGCCGTGTGGCGGTTGGCGGGTTCACGGCCCAACGGCGTGTGCAATCCACCGGTGGGTGTAAGTTAGAGGGAGAGGCGGCCCGATCCCCGTGCAAGCACGAGGCCGCGTGGCTGCCGGTGGATCGCACACGCTGCACGTCCGCTGGGCGGGTTCGACGGTCTCGCGAGTGAGCAGAGATTGAGAGGGGAGAGAGGGGAGAGGTATAATGATAATTTAAAAAAAAATTAATGATAAAAAAATTTAAAAAAAAGTCTCATTTAATAATTTATTAAAACTCAGGAATCGATGTTATAATTTTAAAAATGCGGACATGTGCATTATCAAGCCTTAAACTCAGAGACTTGAGTGTAATTTATCTTAATTTTTTTAATAATCAACTACAACATATTTTTAGAGCTTGATGGACCCAAATACAATGTTTTTTGTTTCACATTTTTGCATGGAATAGTGTCTACTTCAGTCCTCAGTGTAATTACATCTAACTTATATTATCAAATTTATTCTTGGAATTAATTTAATGATTTAGATCAATGTTGGATCGGATCAAATAAATTCAAAATCCGATCCACTAATTTTAAACTATCGTTAGATCAGAATGCCTCCTCACTCTTGCCTTGCCTCATCTTAAAATAATAATAATAATAATAATAATAATAATAATAATATCGATTTTTATCAACCATTTTTGAATTCGATCTCGGATCGGATCAGTTAAGATTCGACCCGGCTAGTTGTCAAATCTAGCGCGACTCGCGATTGGAGTCCAAATTATCAGATCGTGTGAAACGGAGCTCAGCCTTTACCCGATCTCACCGCTCAAGGAATCGGCGATATCGCCGCCGCTTCTGACGAACAGCCGTCGGCCAACGCCCCGTTACGCCCTAGCTGCCTATCTCGCCACCCCATGTCATCGCCGTCTCCACGGAAGACAGGCCCAAGAAGCCGCGCACCTGCAAGTGCAACTTCCCTCGTCTGCGCAAGCGGCAGCTCTTGCGGAATCCGCCGGCGCTAGCTTTCACGTCGCGTAACGTGGCCCCCTGCTAATTTCCTCGACCGTATCCACGGCGGATCCGCTGGATTTCTTTTTTGGTGACTCATCAAGCCCCAATATCTACTTCTCCTTTAACGGTATAATCCTTCACTGAGCTCATTTATGCGAGGGCTGTTGCGCGCTTATCTCGGGGTTCAATTAGCTATTGAGTGATCTCTGCGTTTGGTTGCGGCCATTATTTCTGGAAGTCTGAAACTTTGAGGTTTTATATGCGTGTAGCTCTATTTCTGGTTTGTTGTGTGTGATTATCTGCCCTAATCCGAGTTGATAATTCCTTAGCTATCATCAAATCACATTTTTCCTAAAATTTTGACAGGTTTTCTTGTGTGATTGTGAACATCTGATTATCATGATCAACTGAAAACTCGTTAGTCATAATTCACCTTTTATAATCTGCTGATCTCTTAGTGACATTCTTTTCACATTCTGTCCCACATCAATATCAGTTTTCCGACGTTTTTACATGATTTTAATGCTTTAGGTCTTCAAAGAAACATTTAAGGCTTTCTGTCTGGTAAAAACTGTTCCTTGCTGTTGGTTTTTCTAAAGCATTTGCTTAAATGTTTGTTTTTCGGCAGGTAGTAAATGGATGTAGAGAAAAGTAAGCAAGTTGATTACGATGAGGAGTATGTCTTATTTGACTTGGACGATGTTTGCATGCAAGCTGATATTGCAGGCAATGTTCCTTATGTTATTTCGGTGAGTATATAATTTGTGGTACTTTCACTTTTGGTTAAGGAATTATCTTAAGTAAAGAGGAAGCTGCATCAAATTAAGATGAACTCATATGCTTCTAAACAGCTCCAGAAGATAAGTTTGCTTAAAGAATAGTAGTTTACTTGGAGGAGTTTGTACTCTTATTAAGCATCCATGAGTTTACTTCCTCTCTAGCTTCATTGGCCTTCATCTATCACAGAATACAAATCTATTCTATTCAATAGAATATACAATAGGCTGTTGTAATTTGAAAACAAAATGTTGCCAAAGAATAACACTCCTTTAAGGTAATTTCTAAACCTTAAGCTCAATGAAAAGCATATTTTAATGGATCAGAGTGTGTTCTTAAGTAGTAATTCTTACAAGATTGCAGAATGGGCTAAAATACATATTAGTTGAGAAATGTAATTTCTTCTTCTCATAAACTCCCATGACAATATGAAAACATTTTTTCATAAAAGAGAAACCCTTAAAACTGAGAGTCCATGATACCCTAAAGCCCTATTTAAGAAGAGCGCAAATCTGGAGCAATGCTCCTGCCCTAATGATCACAAATCAAATTGCAAAATCTTGCAAAAAAGGCAAAAGGAATAAAACTCAAGATCTTGAATCCCACAAAAAGAAAGAAAAAGGAAAGAACCGATCGGTTACCCCTAGCCGTCGAAGAGTTCCGGAGGAGCCTCTTGCTGGAGCATTTGATGCAGAGTGTCGAAGAGGAGGTTGTATAATGATCTTATAGCTGCAGGAAATAGATAAAAGATTAACAAAAATAATTTTTGGAACAAAAAAGAAGATATTTCGGAGGGAAGGAAGGAAGAGGGCGACTTACCCGGAACTTTTTGGCGAAGCAGAAATTGCTAAGGTCAAGTTCGTGGAGGAGCTTGAGGCGGCAGAAGCTAGGGGGACAATGCCGTAGAAGCGATTAGAGTTGAGATGGAGGAGAGCGAGTTTGGAGAAAAATTGATCGCATTTAGCCCTATCATTTATTCCGTGTTTTCTGGATCATTTATTCTGTATTCTCTCGCCTCTTCCCTTTCCCATTCGTATGTTAAGCCCGAATGATAAAAGTTTGCGAAGCGTCCATGGCGAGGAAAGACTGAGGCACGGGATGCAGGCAGATCCGACGATCCCGACCAAATGGTTCTCGATTCAAGCATACTAAGCATAAAGATGGAAGGGTGACAGGAAGACGGAGGGTTCAGCGAGCACAAGCGATTGATTCCAACAGAAAGACGAAGAAACCATCGCTCCCCTGACAGAAATTTGTGGATGGTTGATGGTCTCTTCGCTCACAGGCCTGCAGAAATCATCGCTCATCCCTTGAAAAACCTTGCATCGGCCTCTTCGGCTTCCCGTTCGCACGCTCCAGGAAGAGGATCCGTCGGGGGGCGTTGTCTATTCGCTCGCGGGCCTGCAGAAACCATCGCTCGTCCCTTGAAAAACCGTCGCGTCGGTCTGTTCGGCTTCATTCGTTGGAGACGTTGTATGAAACGCGAAACGAAATGGGTGACGGGAAACGCGTTTTCTCCCTCCCGAACTCCCACCATTATAGAATAGAATAGATATTTAGTTATAAAATAATACAAAGAAAAGTACAGAATATTATCTTAAATGTATTGTAACCTTTTTATCAAAAAATAATTCTTGTGACTTGAATACTTGTACATAATAAAAGGTTAGGAAGTATGTAAAATTTTATTCACTAATTCATGAAGTAACTCAAGTTAATTTATGATGTGGAACTAAACGATTTTATTTAAAAATTACATAATTTATAAATTTATTATCAATGCGATATTAATTATATGTAAAAATAAATATTTTAATTCCTATCAGAGTCACATACTAAAGTATATTGTAAATAATATGAGTTATGATTTTTTTTATTATAAAATTATATTATAATATGTATAATAAGATCTATTTTTAATATATTATATTATATTAAGTGATTTTTATTGAAATAATGATACATTTCTTTTAATTAAATTTTGTATGATTTTTAAAAAAGAAATAGATTAATGTGCCCTTGTTATTTTTTTTATAAAAAATATTTATTTGTGCGATTTTATTATTTATCCTAACTAACTTAACTTTCGTATATTATAAATTATATTATATCTTTCAAATTAATAACTTATATTAACTTAAAAAAAATTATCTAAAAAATTAAAATTCACAAGCAGAACGAAAATTAATAAAAATTATTATTTAAATATAAATTCTAATATTATTATTTTATTATAAATCTTGAATGCCAAATTGATTCCATCTCATGATTGGCTCGATCAGAATTACTGTTAAATAGATTGTTTTGGTTTGTTAAACTCCGATTTTATTTAACGATCATTCTGTAAAATTCCAATTGAGTTAGCAAATTTTACTTTAAAATTATAACTCAAAATGATTTTTCGTTTTAGTAAAACCCCAAAATAATTTTAGATAAATGCAAATTAAGTTAAAATTTGAGTAAATTATGAACAAACCTAAATGTTTATTTTTAATATTAAAAAAAATATTAGATCTAATTGATATGTTATATTTGATTCAAAAATTTAAATATTACAATTTTAAATTTTTAAAATTATATTATATTATTCATTAAACTTAAAAATATAACGTAAAAAAATAAATTAGTAATTTTTTTTTAAAAAAAGAATATAAAAATAAAAATTTAATATATTATTAAAAAATTTTAAATTTTGCATATAAACATTCTCAAAAAATATGCTATATTATGCACCAATATAATTAAAACTGATATATAAAAAAAAATTGAGAGAATCTTATAATAAATATCACCTCATCTAAATCATATATTAAAAATTTAAATTAATTATTTTATTATTTAGTTAAATAACATAAGTAGTTAGATAATGTCACAGCCCGCCACCTTAACGGTTGTGGGCTAATTTAATTTTAAGCTAAAACTATCAAACAAAGAGCAGGAAATTTCATTCAAAAACTCGTATAAAAATAATTTTGTCTTAAAATTTGCACTTGAAACTAGACTGCAGGCAATTAGACACAACAAAAGATAAATTTATAATAGTAGGTGATAAAAATATTCCATTAAAATGGTTTAATTTATAACCCAAAATGAAATATCCTTGGTATTATTTGAAGTTAACAAAAGTGTTTGTTTTATGACAATACTAGAAATTACTGCATTGTGTTCATAAATAGCAAAGTAATGAAACTACTCTCTCAAATTTCAAATCCTAGTAGTGTTACACTCATAGTAGATAAGAACATATATCGCTTAAATAATAAAGATACTTAATCAGTTCACGAACAAACAGAAGTTAAGGGTCCTCTCTTCCATCACCTGTTACTGTTCAGGCTTTAGAGTTTTCAAGGTACCCTTTGTTATGTTATGCGTGTCCCAAAAATCTAGACTCAAATAACTATTAGATATAAGCAAATATCAGAGTACATTAAAGAAAATACAAAGATTACTTAAATTAGTTCATGTACCAATAGAAGTAGCAGGTTCCTCTCTTCCATCGATTATTGCCTTGCGGGACATTAAATCATCAAGATAGTTCTGATACAAATAGGAAGCAAACCCCCAGATAGCAATTAGCATGGCCAGCACCTTCACCCCGTCCATCTTATCATGGAAGAAAATCACCGCAAATATAGGAGCTACTGGAAGAGCCAAAGTGCTTATTGCATTTGAGAAGAGAGATGAAACAACAAATATCAAACCCACAACGCCAACAGATGCTACTTGCCAAGATACTCCGACCCCCAAAATCGTCATCACATAAGAAACTTTGCCCTTCGCAAACCCATGAAACTCCCCACCTAGACTCTTCCACTCACCACTGGCAAAAAGCCCCACAACTGAAGCGACGGAAGCCACCAATGCAGTGAATATTTGCATCTCAAGAACTACTACAAAAGTCTCCTTCTTTATCACTTTTTGGAAGGTGAGTTGCATCAAGGAAAGAATCAAGGAGTAAGTTGCAGAAGCTCCCAAGGTTAAAAGAAATCCCAGTAAATATTTTCCCCTAGGAATGCTGGCAGAGTCACCGGAGGAATCATCGTCGACTCCCAGAAGTGCAGAAGAAAAGGTGAGGAGGATGACGGAGTTGAGAATTAAAGGGGTGAACTTTTGTGAATTAAGGAAGTAGGCGAAGAGGGCATTGAATGCGAGTTGGGAGGCACATATGAGAGAATAGGTGGAAACAGGGAGATAGAGAAGGCCGTACGAGTACATGAGGTTATCACAGGCAATAATGAGGCCGAGAGCAGTGTAGATAATAGCTAACTT
Organism: Apostasia shenzhenica; assembly: GCA_002786265.1. Taxonomy (NCBI): domain Eukaryota; kingdom Viridiplantae; phylum Streptophyta; class Magnoliopsida; order Asparagales; family Orchidaceae; genus Apostasia; species Apostasia shenzhenica. The sequence goes on from KZ451999.1 coordinate 1,926,438, forward strand.
GAGATAAGATGGGCGAGGGCTTGTGGTGACATTGGTGATGGTGGTGTTCATGGTGTTGGAAGGGAGAAGAAAGAGGGGGAGGAAAAGAAGAGGAAAGGCAGCTGTTTGGATAAGTGTGGAGAGCCATTTGCTGTTACCGCCTTGTTCGTAGTAGAAGCGGCCAAGAATGATGGCAGCAGTCTGACCAGCTAGAAGGAAGAATATGTTGAGGATAACAAGAAGCCACCATTGCCAATACTTAATCTTCATGGAAGTAGGACGAGTTGACAATAAATCCTTTTCAATGTCCGGAGTTGGTGACAATTGACCTCCTTGGATTGGAATATGAAAAAAACAAACAAATGAACGAACAAAGTAACCTTACAAGCTTAAAATTTGAACAATAACAGAAAGACAAAACACACAATACAAATAATACATCATTTTATTGGTAAAACATATTGAAAATAGACATGCCAGTTCACATGTAAATGCAATGCTTAATGTAGAATAATGCAAATATGCCAAATACATTGCGCTGCACTTCTGCTTAGACATCCACCAATGAATCCTCAGAATACTGACGTAATTCAAGTTCATGATTCATGTCATTGTTCTCTTCACAAAAAAAATTGAACTTTTTATCTTTCACCAACCGAGAGAATGCACTCCGGGAATATAGAAGAAAAAGGAAGATGAGCAGTCGAAATAAACAAATATCTTTCGAGAAAAATGGTAATTTTTTTTTGAAAAGAATATTCAATAACCACCTTTGAACACACTGCACCAATGTCTTCACTTCGTTATGCTCAAGTTATAGCTTCTAAGTTCATTAACAGAATTAATTAAAAACTTGTAATCAACTGGAATTTTTCAATATCATATTTTATAGACAAATACTACATGATTAGAAACTCGAAAGAAGTAACCATGAACAGATCCTCTATAGATTATTGAGTACATAGAAATGGTGTTAACAAATTAAAAAGTGGACACATTGCGTGAAAACCTTCAAGGCTTCAAGCTCAAGTTATAGCTTCTAACTCCTTTAGCAAGATCATCAGACAACTTTTCAGGAAGTGGGATTATTTCAGTGTCTTAATTTGGAGGCAACATGATTAGAAAAAAGGACCCACAGGAGCTGCAAATCCCTAGGCAAAAAAGTGACATCAAATCGAAAAGCTCGACAGGAACCAACAGTTTAAAGGTTTCTACGGGGTGTGGCAAAAGATCCTTCTTCCAATAGAAGGAAAAAATTGATTTCATCCCTTATTCTCTACAGGGACTCACGATTTGCTGGCATCTACAAATAATGAAGAAAAACTAAACAAATAATCAGAGATAGAAGCAGCATACCATGGCGGCGCTCAAGATTCGTCGATATCTTGGTGCCGGACAATGCAAGTGCTCTTGGGCTAGTAACAGAGGAGGGATTAAAACTCGACATCCACGGCGCCGGGCGAGAATCGCCTCGAAGGCTCCGATTGAGGAAAGGGTGAAAAAAACTTTCGCTGCCTTTTCAATTGCCGGCGACGCAGGCAGCGGCGGTCCGAGGGCACGTCTGCGGGCGGCCTGCGGAAGACGGGAGACGCCGCAATGAAGAAAATCTCTCTCCCTCGAAGAGCCCAAAAATAGACGAGAAAGCGTTACATGCGTGACCTATTCCTGCGCCACAAATGGTTGATCGACACAAATTGAACAGGTTGGGCTCACCTCAACAATCTCATCGGTGGCCAAACAGTTTCTTTTTTATTTATTTCACCGTTATGGTATAAAAATTTTAATTAAATTCCAAATTTAAATATTATTTTTATTTATTTATTATTTATGATATATATATATATATATATATATATATATATTATAGGGGTATTTACATACATACCCCTTAAATCATCTTGAATTACATATTAAATTCCTCATTTTTTAATTTTACAATTTAACCCTCTAAATCATCCAAAAATGAAAACTAGTAGAATACATGTATTTGCAAATATATTTATAATATTTGTATATATATGTTATTGGTAATAAATATCCAAATAATTATAAATCAGCAAAAAACATACTTTGAAAATCTTGAGAAAGACCTAAATATGTTATTTTTGGATGATTTAGGGGGTTAAGTTGTAAAATTAAAAAATAAGGGATTTAATATGTAATTCAAGATGATTTAAAAGGTATGTATATAATTCTCTTTATATTATAAGAGCAATGAATTATATGTATTGTAAATATAGAAATATTTTAAAAATAAAATCAGTCGTAATAGAATTTTTATAATATTTAACTATATAGACAACTATTCTTTTATAACTAGACAATCGATGAAATAGTTCTTCTCTCAAATCAAATTATTCGTTGTGAGAATTTTTTGTAATTTACAAAAATTTAAATTTAAATTAAATTTTTTTTTTCATAATTACATTTATTTAATTATTAAATAGTAGCTTTATTAGAAAATATTATTTTAAAATCAAATTTATTTTATATTTTAAAGAGTATAATATATAAAAAATAATTTAATATTAATCTTTTTATTTACCTAAAAATATTTAAAAAATGAGATTTTATTTGGAGCTTTTGTGCCATATTAGGTTGTATAATTATTGTCTTCTTTAATTTATTTGAATTTTTAGAAAATGTAGTTTAATAAATTCATTAATAATGAGTTAGGAGTTGAATTATTCAGTAGATTAAAACTAATAATCTACTAAAGCTTTAATTCGTTGAATAACTTAGCTCTAATTCGTTGAATAATTTAGCTAGTTAGATATATAATGTTTATTTATTTATCAATTTATTGAATATGCAGTAAATGTTTTTAAAAAAATTACCAAACAATGCAATTCATATATTTAATATTTTATTTTGTGCTATATATATATATTTAATATTTCTCTCTTTTTATTGATTTTTTTAAATTTTAATTAATTAATTAAACTTATTTTAAAAAATGCATCCAATACCGCTTTGATCAGCACAGAAAAATTATTCCTTTATATTCCCCAAGGAGTCCCCTCCTCCCGCTAGCCAAACTGCCCGATAGTGCCGCTCTGCCTCTCTCTCTCTCTCTCTCTCTCTCTCGATCTCTCTCGATCGAAATGCTCCTCTCCTCCAATTTTGCCGCACAACCCTCACTTCCATTCTTGTCACCTTCGGTACCTCACATCCTCATCCACTCCTCTGCGCAAAACACTGGCTCCTCCTTCCATCTCCTCCGAAGTCCAAAGCGTACAGCAATCCATTCCGCCACGGTATGTCGGATTGAAGCAATCTCCGGCGGCAAGAAAGAGAGAGACATACAAATATGCACACTCCTTGCCGTGGCAGCCACCGACCACCGGCCGCGACCGCCCGCCTTCTCGTTGTCGCGCTCCTTTTTGTTGCCGCGTGTCGTGGCCGGTGCGACGATGACTACGATTATGACGCCGGTGACGACGACGGCGGCGGTGGGGGTAAATCAGCGGACGTTCCGCTTTTCGCTAACATCGTCTACGACCGCCTAATGGGCCTTACCGGCTCCTTCACTAAAGAAATCGGCAACCAGCTCAAATACTGCATCAAGGACTCGTACGAGCTCAAATGTGACATTTAGGGTTTTTGTTCGCTGTATTAAGTTTTTCTGATATCTGTTTTTGTTTCAGTGATAAGGACTGGAATCAAGCGTTTAATTTCTCCTCGGATTTGAGGTTTCTAGTGAATTGCATCAAGCAGAAGGGTGAGTGCGGTGCTTTTCTTCTCTAAACATTCCCGCTATTCAGTTTTTAAACTGCTTACCAATTTTCATTTGTTTTGGTATTTTGATTCGGAGGATTTCCTTTGAATGACGCATTGTTTATTCATTTCCGAACAATCCTTATTAATGCATGATGTAGCTTTATGCGATTCACCCACTATGAGATATGATATATCAGCATTGGCAATGTTCCTGAACAAGGATTCCATTATATTTTGTTATCCCTTCTCTAAAAAAAGCTCTTGCATCATCAGTTTTGACGATGGATCTTTTGGAATACTTAAGAGATTAACAATTTTGAAGACTGAGCTCTTTCAAAACACTTGAACTTGATAATGAAGTTTATGGTTTTTATATGAAAGTGAGATTATATGGGATCTTCTCTAGTTTTAAGATCTTTTTCATTTAATATATTTTGATTAACAATTCAGTCACCATGGAAGCTGTTGGGTTTTCATTCCTTGGTGATTTTATGCTATAGATCAATATCAAAAAAACAATTATGTTATAGATGAAAATACATGGCTGAATCAAAAATTGACTGGACTGCAACGAATGTAGGCAAGATCTTCCTGTTACATGTGCATGGATTGTCTTGATTTATGACTTTGAACTACTTAGGATTAAATTTTTAAGTATTATGATTGTATGATAATAAACCAAGCATGATGATAAGTGACGCAAGCCTCTTGGAAACATCAAATTTTTACTGTATGTTGACTTCTGCTTATAAATTGTTTCTGGATTTGAATTTTGTGTATAGCATTGAATTTATTAAGCATTACAGGGTGACTATTATTTAATTGAGAATTAAGATTGTAGTTGGGTGAGTATCTTTTTATATCAAATTTTAACCTCTCTTATGTCGGCTCATTGGACAAACAGGGGATCTTACACCACGCTTATGCAATGCGGCTGAAATCAAATTTTACTTTAGTAGTTTCTATGAAAGTTCTGGAGGAAATACTGCAAAGACAAATATCCTTAAGCCAAACAAAAATTGCAACTTGTCTTCCTGGGTTCCTGGATGTGAGCCAGGATGGGCATGCAGTGTTGGCGCAAATCAAAAAGTTAAACTTAATGATAGCAAGGAAATTCCTGCAAGGACGACGAATTGTCATCCTTGTTGTCCTGGATTTTTTTGCCCACGTGGTATTACCTGCATGATGCGTGAGTATCTCACTCGCATGTTTCAATATTTCCTTATTGTTTGCTTGGAATGAGTGCCTGATTTTGCATCATTGATGAAAAAGCTTGCCCTCTGGGTTCATACTGCCCACTTGCAACACTTAACAAGACCAGTGGTGTTTGTGATCCGTAAGTTGGCTTTCCTTTCTTTATCATTTTGAGGTATCATATATTTATACAATTAAGGAATAACTATTTTGATGATGCAGATATAATTACCAGCTGCCTCCAGGTGAGCCAAACCATACTTGTGGTGGGGCTGATAGGTGGGCTGACGTGTTATCTAGTAGCCAAATATTCTGCCCAGCTGGTTATTATTGTCCGAGCAACATTCAGAAGATTTCTTGTAGCAGTGGGTATTGCATCTACCTTACATTCTGTAGTCATCTTTCTTGGATATTACTGGTTATGTTTTTAGTTTCCTTAATTATAGATTTATTTCTCTTTGGCTTAACCAAACTTGTTGAATCTGTGTTTTTACCAATCCTAGTGTTCATACTGCCAATATCATCTGAACCATTTCCGAGTTGTCACTTTACTTATTATATTTTTATTCTATTTCTCAGACATTACTGCAGAATGGGTTCCACATCTGAAATAAGTGAGTTCCATATTCTTCATATGCTTATATTGGAAATATTTTCAAGTTCCTGAAATTTTGTTAGTGTCTTCCCTGTTAGAAGACTAATCTTAAACTTGATATTGTCTTATGGACATGTAAGGCCGCTCCAAACGTTGGACTTATGTTTGAATTAGTTTTTTCCAAAGAGAATTTCCTGTAAATCCCTCCATAAAGAAACCAGAAAATTCATCTTACTGAAATTTTTTTAATGGTTCTTATACTAACTGCTTTATGTAAGGTATTTCGTGAGAGCCATTCGTGAAGACAACAGTAATAATTAATGCAAAATAAAATTTGTGGAATACTCACTATTTGAATATACTTCACAATGCCATCATGAACTTTGAGCAAATTTAAAGCTGTGGTTCTTAGAACCAAAAAGCACTAGTATTACACAACTACCCAAGTTTTTTATATTACTCCTTTTTCTAGTAATAATTTAAATATTTGAACCATGATATAAAAGTGAACTTTTGTTGATGTGTACATGCAGGGTGCTTTAAGAAAAGCTCTTGTAAGCCGAATTCTGCAAACCAGGATATCACTATATTTGGAGCTTTAGTCATGGTTGGTAATTCCTAACTTTTCTATTTACATATTTTGTTAATCCTGGAGTCGAATTTGGCAACTGATCTTAACTATTTAAGACATCATTGACTCCTCTGACAAGTGGTAGTGAAAAAAATTTCTTGGCAACAGTTCTTATATATGTGAATGTTTCAGTATAATTACAAAGTTCATATGATTCTTAATTCCTTTGGTATGAAACTGCATTCTATTCAAAAAGGAAATAAGAAAAAGCTCTACCATTTGGTCATGAATCGTGATCGACTATTGTATTGCTTGTGTTTCTTGTTCCTTTTATTTTTACATTCTAGTTACAGGAGAAAAGAAAGCATGTAATGCTGTAAAATTGAAAAGAATGACTTTTCTTCCCTTTCTTATCTCCTTGTAGGTTGCTTTGTGCTTGTTGCTCTTAATCATCTATAACTTCTCTGGCCAAGTTCTAAGTAGCCGTGAGAGGAGGCAAGCTAAATCAAGAGAAGCTGCAGCAAGGAGTGCTCGAGAAACAGTACAAGCCCGTGAAAGGTGGAAATCAGCTAAAGATGTTGCCAAGAAACATGCAGAAGGACTACAAGCACAATTGTCGAGGACATTCTCCCGTAAAACATCCAAAGGCTTGGGGGCATCTCGTGGATCAACTGATGAATCGAGTTCAAAATTTGGCGGACTTCCTTTGAAGAAAAAGGAACCAAGTAACCTTACCAAAATGATTCGTTCACTAGAGGAGAATCCTGAAAGTGAAGAAGGCTTCAATTTACAGATTGGAGACAAGAACATAAAGAAACACATGCCTAAAGGTAAGCAAATGCACACTCGCAGTCAAATATTCAGATATGCGTATGGTCAAATTGAAAAGGAAAAGACACTAGAGCAGCAAAATCAGAATTTAACATTTTCTGGAGTTATTTCTATGGCCACTGATATAGAGGTAAGAACCAGGCCTGTAATTGAGGTTGCTTTCAAGGACTTGACACTAACTCTGATAGGAACTAAGAAAAGGCTTCTGAGAAGTGTGACAGGCAAACTTATGCCAGGCCGTGTGGCAGCAGTCATGGGTCCATCTGGGGCTGGAAAGACAACATTTTTAACTGCTTTGACTGGAAAAACAACAGGATGTGAGGTTACAGGCATGGTTCTTATTAACGGAAAGCAGGAACCTATCCGATGTTATAAAAAGATTATAGGTTTTGTGCCACAAGATGACATTGTTCATGGGAACTTGACAGTTGAAGAGAACCTTTGGTTTAGTGCACGGTGTAGGTATGAAATGAAAAATATTCTTTCATTCTTTTCCCTTGCTTGGATCTGTTTACCCTTAAACATTGTGGCAATATTTTCCAATAGGTATACTGGTTTTTTATATTATGTCTTATTCATGAATTTACTTGATACATTATACGGATCTCTTAAAGAAAAAAAATAAAAAACACCAAAGTAATATGAGTTCTCATGCATTCTATGATTACTTGTTGGACAAAATCACAAAATTTAATTGTTTCTTGTAGACATTTTTTTTTAGCTATAAGGTATGATGTTGGTTTTTAAAAAAAATATTTTTCTCATGTTATGTCAGGCTTTCAGCAGACTTGTCGAAGGCAGATAAAGTTCTGGTCGTTGAAAGAGTTATTGAGTCTTTAGGATTACAAGCAATACGAGAATCCTTGGTTGGTACCGTTGAACAGCGTGGAATCTCTGGTGGGCAAAGAAAAAGAGTTAATGTTGGACTTGAAATGGTTATGGAACCATCTTTGTTAATATTAGATGAGCCAACATCTGGCTTAGACAGTGCTTCGTCTTCTCTACTTCTTAAAGCCCTACGACGTGAGGCTCTTGAAGGGGTAAATATTTGCATGGTGGTTCACCAACCCAGGTTTGTTTCGATATTCATTCCCATTAGAATATCGATTGTTAAATCACTTTCTATTTCCTATAAAGTAGCATAAATATGAATTAAACATCTAATGTGTTGCAATAATTGAACAATTTTGAGAGTAAATTTTGTTTCCCTTGAAAATATCAAGATTAAATTTTGAAGAAAAATATCAAAATCAATGGGCATTATTAAATTTACCAACGGACCAAAATGCATAGATGCTTAAGCTTGTAGGCTATAGTTTAGGAATAATTTTATATTCCAATACGCCCTCTTATGCAAAGCATGGAGTTCAGCATAGATAGTTTTTTTAAACGACATGCTATGGATAAATAAGGTCACGAGGGTTCAATTTGAGGCTTTCTAGCTCTAATACTATGTTAAATATATGATTACCAATTGACTTAAAAGCTTAAGCTTATAGGTTATGACTTAAGAATGATTTTATTTTGTAACAGACATTAATAAAATAATTTAATTAATGGAGATTCATAAGTTTGAATGCACAAAAATTATAAATTTATGTCAATGGTGTATGCTGAATGTTGTCTGACAAACTAATAATCCTTATTTGCCTTAATCAGCTATACACTGTACAAGATGTTTGATGATTTGATCCTCCTTGCTAAGGGAGGTCTAACAGTTTATCATGGATCTGTGAAGAAAGTAGAAGAATATTTCTCAGGACTTGGGATCAATGTCCCTGAGCGTGTTAATCCTCCAGACTATTATATCGACATTCTAGAGGGAATGGTTAAGCCAAACTCTAGTACAGGAATAACTTGTAAGCAGTTGCCTCTTAGATGGATGTTACACAATGGATATGATGTACCTCGAGATATGCTGCATGATGATGCTTCAGTGGAAGGATCAAGCAGAGGTGGTGAAAAGAGTACTGCTGAGGCTGATGCAGGTAACCAATCTATTGCTGGAGAAGTATGGGATAATGTCAAGGATATGGTTGGGCAGCAAAAAGACGATTTTGAGTATAATTTCTTGCATAACGTTGACTTATCAAATCGCAGAACACCAGGTGTTCTGCAGCAATACAAATATTTCTTGGGAAGGTACAATCTTTAGCATATAATTATCTCTGGGATTGATCACCAATAAAAAAAGTATTTAATACGAATTTTGAAACCATAATCCTTTCATTTTCAGAGTTGGTAAGCAGCGTCTTCGTGAAGCTAGAATACAAGGAGTCGATTTTCTTATCCTATGTCTTGCTGGAGTCTGCTTGGGGACGCTTGCCAAAATGAGTGATGAAACTTTTGGATCCCTCGGTTACACGTACACTGTCATAGCTGTTTGTAGGTTCCTTTGTTATTTTTGTTCATTTTCTGTTACATTTTTTCAATTCAGCTTAATAGATGCGTTTTCTTTCTTGGATAATACTTAAGATCAACAATTAAATAAGTTATATGAAATTGCCAAAATGCAATTTCTTTCTATTCAGCAATTATATGTCATGATTCATGTGTAGCATTTTATTAGATGCTGATATGATTATGCTTTTCCAATGACTTGCATGTCAAAAATTTTATGCCTAGTCCCATGAGTTTCTCATCATTATTGCATTTAGAGATTGTTCCATCAATTCAAAACCCATGGTCTCTAAGTCACAAAGACACAACATATATAATATAGCCCCACCCTCTCCTAATTATGAAGACCAAGGTTTTATTTTATTCATTTTTTATTTTTTTTAACCAGGAACACAAAATCATCCCCAACTCACTTGGAAATTGCTGTAGTGTGATATGAACTTGAGACTCCTTAATACCTATGCAAGTTCCGTTCCCACTTTTTTTTTCATTTTCCTTCCCATAAACCACTAACTACCATGATTGAAGTCCATCATGTTTCAATATACTCATACTAATTACTGGTTTAGTAACCTCACTAATTTTGTTTATATGGAGCTCTTAGTTATTCAAACGTGTGTCCTTGCAGCTCTTTTATGTAAGATAGGAGCTCTGAGATCCTTTTCCCTTGAAAAATTGCATTACTGGAGGGAAAGGGCCTCTGGCATGAGCTCGCTTGCTTATTTCCTCTCAAAGGACACCATTGATCATTTCAATACAGTTATCAAGCCAATAGTTTATCTTTCAATGTTCTACTTCTTCAACAACCCCAGATCCTCTATCGCGGATAATTACATAATACTGGTGGCACTCGTTTACTGTGTAACTGGTATCGGCTATTTCTTTGCCATCTTCTTCCAGCCTGGAACAGCCCAATTGGTTAGATTCAATCTTCTGAAGTTATTCAAAGCCCATCTGATCTGCACCTTTATAATTGATGCGTTGTTTCTCATGTAGTGGTCTGCACTTATGCCAGTAGTTTTGACTCTCATAGCAACACAGGAGACAACTTCAAAATACCTGGCCAATTTATGCTACACCAAGTGGGCATTGGAAGCATTTGTTGTGGTCAACGCAGAAAGGTTTGATTTGATTCCATAATCTTCTAGTTTTGACATCTATGTACTCGTCAGGCACATTTGAGAAACACAATTCAATATATCACCGTGAAATTCGAGATGAATTTTAATTTTTGTGAAGCAAAGGAAACACACTTCTTTTAAATATATGCATGATACAAAGTTTGTGTATTTATAACTGAGAGAGAAAGAGAGAGAGAGTGGTGTTTGTACATTTGAGCACCATCTATGCATATAATAACGTGGTAAATTTAACCTACGTGTGCATTTAAAATTTTAGATTCAATATCCCTATGAGGACCTAATCCAAGCTTAACTTTTCAAGCTGAATGATATTAAACGAGATAAACAAGTGAGAAGCCATTTCTTCAACTTCGACTCTCCCATTTCAGTCATCACCGCTTTAGCTTCAACCACACAAACTTTTCGATGTCTTTTATTTCTCATCATCTGAAGGGCATCCTTGCAGAATTTTATACTAGTAAATGTGTTTTTTTTTTTTTAATTTTGGCTGCAGATATTCTGGAGTGTGGTTAATAACTAGGTGTGGTTCCCTGCTGCAAAGTGGATATGATATTAATGACTGGGGTCTTTGCATAGCGGTTCTCATCTTATATGGTATACTTTCACGCTGCATTGCCTTCTTCTGTTTGGTCACCTTCTCCAGGAAGTAGTAATGAAGGTAAATAATCATGAACTTTAGAATTCTGCTCTCTTTAATCTTTATCACCTTCCAATTTTGTGGTGTTTTCTTGTAATAGTCGATGTCAGATCCAGAAAATATTAGTTAGAATACTTGTAATATGCTTCAATAGGAGATTACTAATTGTTTTTCAGGGATTTTGTGAGGTAAATTCAGCCATTTAAACCACTTGGTAGCCATTTTATTTTCAGTCTTCAAAGTCAATAAGCTTTCTACTAATGAGTCCTTGAGGCCATAGATTTGATTTTCTTTCAAATAGGTCCAGAAGTATGCAGCATTTTTGACTTGAGGTCTACTATTAAGCGAAATCTCATTTGAAATAAGGGTTCAATCTTAGGGACCTCATGACAAAAGTTGATCTAGTAGTCTAACCTCAGGGACATTAGATTTAAATTATGGTTCGTAGATCAATGTGAAATAGTTTTTTTTTTTTTTTTACTTCACTGCCTTCTTGGATCAAATATGAAAATCCAAACTTGCCTACAATATGATCAGAATCGCTGTTAAAAAAGATTGTTGTATCATATGGAAGTATTTTTAAACTGAAATATGAACATATGATCCTTCAGCAATTCAAATTGTGAATGAAAGCCAATGCAATTTCGATGAACTACCTTTTTGTATCACTTGTTAATATGACCTCAGTTCAGAATAGCTTCGAAGTAATTCAGCTCATATTTTCTGGATCCAAACAGCCAGAGGCTAACTGTAATTTGAGCAACTAAAAGTAGGGGTGAGAACGACGGCATAGACTCGACTCGTCTTAATTCGATTTGAATTCAAGTTAGCTCGTTTAAATTTCGAAGTAGCTCGAGCTTTAATCGAACTACTTGAAACTCAACAAGAATTCAATTTTTTAAAAAAAATTATTCTCACCATGAGAGTAGATTACACCTTATAAATATCCTAATAATAATTAATATATATTTTTGTATAAGTAATAAATAATTGAATATATTACTTATATTTAAAAGCTTAGAAAATTGAGTTAAGTCGATTAATCTGAACATGGTTTATAGTTTAGTTTAATAAACTCAAGTTAAATATTGATTCGAATATTGGGCGATTATGAATAGGGCTGTGCAAACATTGGTTTAAACAGAAAGTCAAATTTAATTGTTTGGTTTGATTTAGAATTTAATGGTTTGGTGATTATTTGATATTCTTAGTATTTCAGTTAATCGATTTGAGTTTGATTTTATATATTTGAAAATCAAATCAGTTGAATTAAATGATTATTAAATAATCCTACGTATAATCGGTTTAAGTTTTATTTCATTTGGGTAGATAATATTTTTAGATTGTTATTGAGTTAGAGTGGATTCTTCACTTAGCTAAATTATTTTTTGTGTTAAATTATTATTGTATTGAGGCTATTATTTAAGTATTTGTATAATAATATTTAATATTATCATAGAAGATTTAAAATATTTTGAGATAAAAAATTAAATAAATAGATATTTAATTGATTGATTTGATTTGATTTGATTTATATTTGATTGATTTGATTTTTTAAAATTTAAAATTAAATTTGATTTTTATTTTTAATTTGATTGCTAAATCGATCAATTAAATAGAATGTAAAGGCTTAATTAAGGATCTTCAAACTCTCACCCCAAAGCAAAAAAGGGACGTTTTATTGTTTGATAGGAAAAAAAAGAAGTTATTTGTTACAGAGAACCATTTATTCCATACTTCAAACCCAAAATAAAGTGAACATGCAATTATAATAATAAGGTAAATTACATCCAGGCCCTTGAAGTAATGATCTCATTGCACGAAAGTCTCATCTCGATGGTGTTCGAGGTTGGATGTTTCTTAATTTGTCGTTAGGTTCACGAAGTTGAATCTCGCATTTTTAATAAGATATCATTTCACATCTAATTTTATTTATTCCTTTAGTGGCTATCATCCGCTATTTTCATGGCACATCACCAGCAGGCTCAATCACAATTGTCCATCGCAGCCAACAATTCTTTCTTGATGTTGAGGCGAACTCTGTTTGGTTGGAGAAAAAAAAATGATTTGAAAATTTTTTGTATAAATTTTTAGAAAAATGTGTATGATTCAAAATAAAGTGAGTTGGTTATATTAAAAATTATATTAGATGTGAAATAAAATGATTATTTAATATTAAAATTTATGTAAAATAATATGTAAAATAATTTTTAATTTTTTTAAAAAAAATAAATTTAAAGTTGTAATCATAGTAAAAATAAGTTTTTTTTTTTTTGCTGTTATCAAACAGAGACAATGAGGTTGTTGTAAATTTTGGGGAGTTGGTGGGCCATCCCTACATGAAGGGTGAGAGATAAAGAGATGTGACAGTAAAATGATGGAATTCGCACAACTTAATGGTGCTGATGCATTTCACCATTTATCACTATTTTTAATATCACGTTATGCTTATAAATTTTTGCTCCTATACGGTCTCTCTCTCCCGATATGTATATATTGTTGATGCAAAAATTATACCACAACAGAAAGAAATGGGATGGCAGTTTTTGCATGGAAATCCGAGTGTCCGGGAGAAAAATCACGACACCGTCTAGCGATTTGAATCCACTAATCGAATTTCTTCTCTTACAAAGCTTGGTGGTCTCTAAAGGGAGACCAGATGAGTACAACAGAGAGATAGAGGGAGAGAGAGAGCCTGGCCTCCAGGAAGACCTCATTCCCCTTATTTATAGCCTGGAGAGGAGAGGATATAATAGGATTAGTTTGCCACATCTGACACATATTCCTGCAAAGAATGATTAGGGAGTGAGCTCCCATGCTGTCTTAAATGTTGAGTTAACATAGTAGTACGGAGAGTACGATCTGGTGATATCTCTTTGAGCTGCTGTTCGGCTTGAGCTGATCAACTTGAGCTGCTGTTCGACTTGAGCTATTAGAGAAAATTCTAACATATATATAAGAAAAAGAGGTGGGCCATCCCTAGGTAAAGGGTGAGAGATAGATGTGATTTGAGTGAAATAATAGAATTCGCACAAATTAATGGTGTTGATGCATTTTACCATTTTTGTTTTGTTTCATATCATCATTTTTAACATCATATTTATGCTTATAAATTTGATTAAATTCTGAGCTTCCTCAGAAATATCATCCCGACAATCAATAATCTAAGAATTATCATTCAATTTCGAAAAGAAATTAGCAACTTGATTTGCTTTCCTCCAAACATGGTTAACTTCGTAACGAAAACCTTTTAATAAGTTTCTAATTCTCAGAATATTAGTAATATAACTCTAATCAATTCATATAAAATTAAGGAATCGAATTCAAGATGAATATTATTCATACCTCTTATCTAACATTGCTCCAGACTAGGGGTGGCAAAATGGGTCGGCGGGTCGGGTTCGGGTCGAACCTGAATCCGACCCGACCCGAATAGCCTCAATCCGAACCCGACCCATTTATTAAATGAGTCAAAATTCATGACCCGAATCCGACTCGATTAATAAATGGGTCGGGTTGGCGGGTCGACCCGACCCGTTTATAGAATATTTTTTGATAAATGCCCAACCCGAACCCTACCCGACCCGATTATGCCCAACCCGAACCCGACCCATTTAATAAATGAGTCAAAATTCATGATTCATATCCGAAATTTGCGGGTCAGGTTCGGGTCGGGTTCACGGGTCGAGTTATATATTGCCACCCCTACTCCAGACCATAAGTGCAAGCAAAGATTTCAGCTGTGAGAGCATCATTAACATCAAAGAGGTAATGAAAAGCAAAAATAAGATCTCCATCGTTATTTCTAACAATGCCACCTCCAGAGTTGCTGAAATTGATTTTTTTAAGAATTAAAATTTAGCATTTTTAATTCTCTTTTAACATATTTATAATATATTTCTATCAAAATATGTATATATATTTTTATAATATATAAAAATCTTAATTTCAAAAAATTTAATTATTTATGCTACCGAATTCTCAAACTTGATATTTTCATTTTTTTTTTACTAAAACATATTTTTCACATTTTTCTCATTTTAATGAAATATAAAAAAATTTAAAAAGCATTCCATGTTGAAGCTTAGTAATTAAACATTAATCTCCTTCAATATATTATTAATATTGAATATAAATTTAAATGTTCATAAACTAAATATTACATATTTAAATATTAAATTATGTAATAAAATATATAAATTAAAATTTCATTATTATAATGCAAATAAATATATAATTGACATAATCTCAACCAGAAATGCATGAATATCTTTTATTATATATTAATGATGGTGCCATTACTTTATAAAATAAAACAAAATCGTACCATTACTAATAAGTTATTTAAATTTTAGATTTTTATTTTTTCTGTATAAATTTAGATTTTTAGTTTTAATGTTATCAATTAACAAAGTGGCTCTCAAAACAAAAAGTATTAATTATTTAATATCTCATTGTAAATATATAACATATAAATAATAATATTTTTTCTTTATTGAACGGTTTTATTTTTTATTTATTTCACATATTATTTTATGATTGGAATCAAATAATAATAATAATATTATTATTATTATTACTTTAATGATTTAATTTCTCATGTCAAGACTTGCTGAAATTGATATTTTAGAAATAAAATTTAGCATTTTTAATTAACATATATATATTATATTAAATTCTTGATTTAAAAAAAATAATTAATCATTTATGTTATGATTAATTTTTTTAATGATAATATTATAGAAAGTTCACAGGCTTCTCAAACTTAATATTTTCATTTTTTTCACTTAAACATATTTTCATATTTTTGTATTTTAATGAAATATAAAAATCAATAAATAAAACAGATAATTACGTACATAATACTCAATATTACTATAATTATATGTATCACACTTATTTTCAAAAAATTACATTGCAGCTTTAGCTTTGGTCCTGTTCAGTGCATGACAAAAATGTTTTCCAATTATTTAAAAATTTAAAATAATAAAAATTTAAATTCCATCTTATTATTTGTGAATTTTAATATAAAAATAATTAAATTTACTTTTCATTTTATCTATTTAAAAAATTCAAAAATTATTTCTTTAAAGCATTTTTTTCTTCCACAGTCATGGTAAATTTTAAATGAAAAATTAAATATTTTAATAATTTAAAATTTTAAATCATAATTTACAGAATAATTTAATAAATTAAAAATTTATATCATATTATCCAGTTGTTAAAGATACAAGATATTTTTTTAATAACTATAATTTATAATTTTTCATTAACACATGATTTGTAATTAATACTTATATTTGATGATTGCTAATAATACAACACATCACTGCACTCAATAAATGTTCTAATATATTTTATAATATCATATGACTTTTTTTCTGAGAGAATAATATTATATAATTTTTTTATTCTCATATTATATAATTATTCTTAAAAAAAATCAAAAGTCAGCTATAAGGTCCTGTTTTGATGTAAAAATCAAAATAGTATTAATTTTTAAAAATAAAAATAATAATAAATAAATACATTTTTTAAATTATTTTATACAAATTTTAATGTAAAAAACATTATATTATTTTATATATTTTTAAATTTTTAATAAAAATATCAATTTTATTTTACATTTTAAATTAAAATATTTAATTTTAAAATTTAAATAAAATAATTTAAAATTTATTTATTTATTTATTATTATTATTATTTAAATTAATATTATTTTGATAGTGATTTTAGTGCAAGGCTTAAGTAATAACTCTATTATTCGTTTGAACATGATCAGAAAAAAAATATTCGTTTATGCCAGCGCATCGATCTGAGATTGCAGTCGCCGCCGACCAGCCGGAAACCCTAGCCGTCTTCCATCCGTGGAAGAAATCCTAACCCTAATTTCTCTTCTTCCATATGGTCGAGAAAATATTTTCCCCCGTCCCTCTCCCGCCTGCTACTCCATGTGCAAGCGCCAAGCTGACGCCCTGGCTTCTCAGCCCCGTCGGCGCTCATTGCCTCGACGCTCCTCCAACACCGCCTCGTCCTACTCATCCTCTTTCGCCACCGTCGCCGGAACTAGCTCTGCGAGTGCCCAGGGTACCTCTAACGGCGGAGAGGCAGCTGCTGCCTCTTCCTCCTCGGCTGCCTCGTGGAGCATCTCCTCTATTGCCAGTCTCCGCGATTCGCTCCCTGACGCCCCTGCCATGTACTCCTTCGCTGAGATCGCCGCCGCCACCAATAATTTCCTCGGAAAGCGCCTTTCGTCCTCCTCTTCCTCTTGGCGCTGCTCCCTCCACGGCAAGGACGCCGCCGTTTTCCAGCGCCATTTCAGCGGCGATCCAGTGGCCCTTCCGGCCAAAATCGCCGCCGTCTGCAGGAGCCACCACCGGAGCCTCATCCGCCTCCTAGGCGCTTCCATCTCCGGGAACTACATCTACCTCGTTTATGAGTTCTCCCCCGGCGCCTCCCTCACAGACTGCCTTCGCAGCCCCCGAAATCCCCATTTCACGCTGCTCTCGTCCTGGGTCTCCCGCGTGCAAATTGCTGCCGATCTTGCTCAGGGCCTCGACTACATCCACAACCACTCCGCCTGCGGCGGCTCTGTTCATAATCGCATGAAGAGTTCCGCCGTCATCGTCTCCGATCCGGGCTTAAACGCCAAGATCTGCCACTTTGGCGCGGCATTCCTCGTTGGGGCGGTTCCCTCTGAAGATAAGTTTGACGGCGGCTCTGTTAAAATTGAGGGGACGAGGGGGTACCTGGCCCCGGAGGTGATCGCCGGTGGCGGCGTATCCAGGAGGTCTGACGTTTTCGCGTTCGGAGTCGTGCTCCTGGAGCTGATTTCAGGTGATGTGCCAGTCAAGTACAGGTATAACGGGATAGGCAAGAATTACGAGATGGCATCACTGATCGAGACGGCGAGGGAGGTTATGGGTCCGGCGGAAGGGGTGGAGAATGGGATGCCGGAGCCATCGGGAGAGGCGGCGGTGAGGGGGATGCGGGTCCAGCGCTTGGTGGATCGGAGGTTGAAGGATTCGTTCCCGGAGGAGGTGGCGGAGAAGCTGACGCGAGTAGCGCTGCGGTGCGTGGAGGCGGAGCCGGCGAAGAGGCCGGAGATGAGTTGGGTCGAGGGGAAGATCTCGAAGCTCTTCCTTGACTCCAAGGCTTGGCAGGACAGGATTAGGGTTCCGGCTGACTTTTCGGTCTCGTTTGCTCCGCGGTGATATGCTCTGCCGCCGCCGACGATGACGACTCCACCACGGTGATGTGTTCTGACTTTTTTTTTAATTAAAAAAAAGTATTTTTTTATAACATATTTTATACTTTATTTTTTAATTATAAAATTGAAAATTTTACTGCTAAATGTATGACGAGACAAAATACTATGAATCATTATTATATAATACTTATAATATAAATATATATTATATTAAAAGAGTATATTTAGTGAGATTCTATGATGTATTTAGTGTTAACTTTATATTTAATATGTAAATAAAATGTCATACGTCCAAACATTCCTTAAACAATAAACAAGATATTTTTTTCTTTTGATTTAGGTTTGGTGTTCGCTTTCAATTCTGAAATTATTTTTTTGAATCTTCTGATAATATTTTTTTAAAAATTTATTTATCAATCTGAGGAGTATACTTCTTCCTATTTACACGTGTTGTTGATAGATGGATCGAGTTCGGAGGAAAACAGATGAGTGATGACGGATATTGTGTTTAGAAGATCCACATTGCGGTGTAGGGTAGATGTTCTTTTGCGTTCATCCATGGGTTGAGCCAAATGAGAAATAATTATTAGATGAAAGAGAAGTTTGCTGTAAGCGAATGTAATGAGAAGTGTAAGTAAGACGGGGAGAGACAGTTGGAGCTCTACTTATTGTAAGTGGATGTCAGATTTTTTTTGCTAGTGGAATTTTAAATGGAGCCTATGAAATACTGATACTTCATGAAATTTAATGTATTTATATTATATCCGTATTAGATAACGATATGTATTTGATGTCATAATGCATATCAATTTTACATATCAAAGGATACTTCTTGATACATTTAATTAGATAAAAAATTATATCGAATCATTCGGTCTGTCCCATGATACAAAAAAAGTTCATACATAAAAGACAATATGTGCTTAAGTTTGACGGTTCACGATGAAAGAGCGACATGATTGGTTCACATGTTAGGAGAATATAGAACTTTACACATGCCGGAGCACAAATAGCAAAAAAGATATAGCATTTTTATGCTATTTTACTTCAATTATCTCTTTCTTACTAATGAAGGGCATCATTGATATTGCTTGTGCTGACGAAAATACATATAATGAGCCTTGAATGGAACGCTAATTATATTTATGTATTTTTCTTATATATTATATAATTTTTTTTATTTTGTATATTTAAAAGAAAAAAAGAGAGGCCAAAAAGGAGAAAAAAGAAGAAAATAGGGGGAAAAAAAAACAAAACAAAAGAAGCAAAAAAAAAAGGAGAAAGTGCTAACGTGGGCATATTGACCCGGGCCAGCCCGGACAACCAGGAGGCTCGTGCAGGCGCGTGGCCCCAGTGGGCTCCTGACTTGTGCCGCACTGCCTGGCCCGGCCGCCCAGTCCCCTAGCCAATCCCTATTTTACTTTGGGTTTTACACCGATTGACCGACAAGGTTGATTGCTCCTTGTTATGAAAAACTAAAGAGTATGAGATGCGCTTTCTTCCTCCTCACCACAACTGGGATATCAGTTGGAGATATATAACCTTGTCCCGTCCAAATCAACATATGTTGGGAGTGATCATGATAAGGTTTCCATAGATGAATATTCAACTTATTGTGTTTCTTTTAAGTTCAAAAGTTTCCTCTACCAAGTGTTACTCTTGCTTCGTTCAAAATAAGATTCCGAATAAGAAGCCTATCACAACCACCTTGTACCTAAATCTTACACTATATATTCACTTAAAAGGATCATAGTATCAGATAAGATAATCTTCTCTATTTTGAGGCATAACTAAAATCTCTAAAAAGGTTCACCGATTAATATGGGCAACAGCCCAATCTATGAATTCTCAATTCCGTGCCCCCTTTGTCATAAGATCTACAACTTGAGTCATGGAAAACCTTCACTTTCTCTTCATTACTTAGTCACCACGTATAATATCATGTGACTAGATGTAAAGGTATTTTCAACTTTAACTTTATGAAACTATTTGACTTGAGTACTTAGGAGATCGACTACTCTAACTT
The DNA here is from genome assembly GCA_002786265.1 of Apostasia shenzhenica. Taxonomy (NCBI): domain Eukaryota; kingdom Viridiplantae; phylum Streptophyta; class Magnoliopsida; order Asparagales; family Orchidaceae; genus Apostasia; species Apostasia shenzhenica. The sequence continues at coordinate 1,946,743 of KZ451999.1, forward strand.
AAGCACTTAGTTATGGAGTTTCTATCACTATCCTCATAAAAGATACTTCTACTATTTGAAATCACATTATTTATTTGTAGAGCTCATGAACTCTTATCACTTTTTGATATAAAATAATTTATTCTTGTATCCATTTTATCACAAACTAGGTCTAGAAATTTAAGCTGCTCTTTGTACCAGTGATCCTTTTCTTTTAGAATATCATCTAGTAAAAACTTCCAGCTCCTTTTGGCTTTGAGTCATCACACCACCTAAGTCCTAGAAGGAGATTTTGACGACAAATAATGTTTCACCAAATATACGATGAGTTGTGGAAACCTAATAAAGGGAAATATTTTGACTTCATTACGAGCCTATCAATAATTCTAGATGAGAACCACTATTTGGCTACAAAGCTCTATTAAAAGCCTTCGTATCCCGGAATCCTATGTTTCCATTAAGTATAAATTTGCATAATCCTTAACCAATGTATACACGTTTCTCCTCACCAAAATTTAACTATTATTGCTGGTAACTCACCATAACAAGTTTGATGAAATTTAAAAACACTCATAGCATATGTGGGCGTAGCTTGTGCTACAGCTTTGATGAGAATTCCCTAACCACAAACCGACAACAATTTGCTTTTCCAAAGTTGTAGATGGTTGAAGATTCTCTCGTTGTTCCAGCCTACAAAAGATGAACTTACAAGATTCTTCTTGAGAGATGCTTGATTAGATCAAATCGGAGTTTTATCACCGTCGCTTAAGTTTGTGCTGAATGAAAGTGAAGCTCTTTTGGTTAGATGCCACTTTCAACTTTTACAAAAATTAAAATAAAATAAAATTTTATTTTTCATCTTTAATATATAAATTTTAATATAAAAAATTATTTTATATTATATTCTACACAATATTCAGCACATCATATCTAATTTTTTATTATTTTTTTTAATAAATTACAAACTATTTTAGCTATGATCATAATCAAAATGACCTCTAATATTAGAATTTCAACAAATTAACTAGCTATTCAAAAGCCTTCTCATACCTTAGAAACTCTTTTTCATCCTCCATCAACACTAAGAAATTAAGACTACACTTATATTGATTATAAATATATTAAATTCGAGAATTACTTTGTAATAATGACTCTATTTTTTATTTCAATTTAGATTTTTATGTAACTGTCGCATAAATAAAAAAAAAATAAATATGTTTTTATGATAATAGTGTCATATAGAAAATTTTAAGAAATTTTTTAATTTAATATTATTTAGATATTTATAATATTTAAGTATCATCTTATATGTGATAATTTTATAATTTTTTATAAGATAATTTAAATGTCATTAAATTAAATAATAATTATTTTTAAATAATATAATATAATATTAAAATAATATTAAAATAATATTAAATTAAATATTTACGTTAAATAAATCATTTATTGAGCTGCATAGCATTGCTCGTGGGATCCATCGGCATCCCTTTATATGTCAGGAATATCTACCATTTCAAACCTTCCTTCTCAGTTTAATTCTTCTTCCATTGCAGCATCTCTCTCTCTCTCTCTCTCTCTCTCTCTAATGACCATCTTCTCCTCATCTCTTGCTGGCTAATCTACATCTCAGAACAGCACTGACCAATTGCTTCCTCTCCAAATCCAAATCATCTCCTCCTCCAAAACCTCCATGAATCCAGAAAGAATCAGCCCTCCTCCACCACCGTTAAGGCCTTCGGAATCAAGCTTCCCAATTGTCATCATCATCTCCATCATCGGCATCCTTGCCACCGCCATCCTCCTCCTCACCTACTACGTCTTCGTCATCAAGTGCTGCGTAAACTGGCGGCGCCACTCCGACCTCATCCCCGGGCTCCTCCGCCCCCACCGCCCCAGCAGCAGCATGGGCCGCCAGGACATCTTCACCGTTTACTCCTCCCCGGCCGACGCCGGCGGCCTCCGCCAATCGGCGATTCAGACGATCCCAATCCTCCGGTACAGAAGAAACCAGTTCCCATATTCCTTCTTCCATGAATGCGCCGTTTGCCTGAATGAGTTCAAGGAGGAAGAAAGGATCAGACAGCTCCCCAGCTGCTTCCACGGTTTCCACATTGACTGCATTGATACCTGGCTCCAGACCCATGTCAGCTGCCCTCTCTGCCGATCGGAGCTCACGAGCTCAGCTTCCGTACCCGCAGATCGAATCATGGAGCCAAACCCAATTCAGAATTCTGTGGAAATGATAGGAGATGAAGCTTGGAGAAGAGGAGATGACGGCGAGGGCGCCGGAGGAATGGGGATTCAAGAGAGGAATGGGAGGAAGAAGCTTTGCAATTTCAGTGCAGGAGACGAGTGCATTAATCTCAGAGTGGAAAGGGGAGACTTTGCCGTTCAGCCCATGAGGAGATCGTTTTCCATGGATTCCTTCAATGACAGGGAGCTCTATATCGTAGTTCAGGAGATACTGAAGAAGAAGAAGAAGAAGAAGAAGAAGAGCGGGGAGCTTCAAATGGTGATGAGCAGCGGCGAGGAGACCAGCAATGGTGGATCTGATAGCGTTAGAAGATCCTTCTTCTCCTTCGGCAGTTGTCGGAGCACGAAAAGCTCTGTTCTTCCACTTGACTATGTATGAGTGAAATTGTTCATCAATGTAGGAGACGGAAATTTTGGGTCTGTGAGATTTGCTTCTGCAAACCTGATGGATTTTATCTTCTTGTAGATTGTCCTTAAACAATTGGATAATTACTTAATTACCACTCAAAACTTCCAATAAAATAATTTAATGACATTATATTTAAAATTTTGAATAACATATATGTAATGCTCTTTACAAATTTTAAAAAAATTAGAAAACTGATACTGTTGAAGGGACATTTATCTATATAATATTCAAAAATTTGAAGGTTGCTTATGTATAAAATTTAAACTATAAGAAATCATGTATTTAAAAAAAAAATGTAATATATGCGTCTCATTTTTCAAATATGATAAATGAAAAGGAACAAAAGATTAATAAAAAAACTGTGGGAAACAAATATTAAGAATGTTGTGACGATAAAACAACCAGAACAAAGAATTTTTACGTGGAAAACCGGCTAAGCGGAAAAACCACGGCTCCTTTCGAGGAGGCTTCAAGGATTTCCACTAGAATCAAGTTATCTGAGATTACAGTACAGAAAAATTGGGGGTTTGAGGAAGAAGAAGAATCAGCAAAAGAGCGATCCCTTTTTCCCATTACAGTGAGATTCTTATACCATGATCTACCCTGTGGAGTTATTTCAATGGAATGGGCTTCAGCTCTAATGTCAGACCATCAATGCCTATAAGGGGGCTACACCCTGGCCTCGGCTGTACGATGTACGGATGGCGCGGTCTGAGGGCAGGGAGGCTCATACCTCTTGAAGGCAGTATGGTCCCCAATACTGCGCTTGGAGACCGGTCAGTACTGGCTTCAGCTGTTCGTCCTTGCCTCTTCGACGTCTGTTGCTGATGCCACGTAAGCTTCCACGCGTGCGCTGTAGATGAGTCGACATGGATCCAGATGCAATATACCCCTCTGATAGTCGTGAAGCGTATTGATGTGCGTGCCCAGGTGCCACGTGGGCTTCTGGAATTTGTATAAATGCCTGCGGAACGTCGGTTGGGACTCTTGTTGGTCCCAGAAGGAGAGCTGGTGTGACGATGTCTATGTTCTCAAGAGTTGCTGGGTACGTGCGGGACAAGCCTCCTGAGGCTGGGGGTCCCACTCAATCGGGTCAAGCGAACGTAAAGCGGCCACCCTCTCGTGAGGAGGCGCCGAAGAGGCCACGGATCCATCTCTCCAACTTAGGGGGAGGCGCGCGCACGACGTCCAAATCCCTCCAAGGCGGCGTTCACGTGTCCCCCCCGGTGGAAAGTACCATCATTGTGACGGACGACGAAGTGCAGCCGGTGGGAGAAGGCATGGAGAATCAGCCTTCCGTTCCTCCGACCACGGAGGTCCCTGATGCGCCGTCGCAGGACTGCAGCATTCTGACCCCCGTCTGATCTCCTTCGGGACCCTCGGTTGGGCCAGAAGGGATCCAGTTCTGGTAGTTCGAGCGCACAGTTCTTCGCTTGTAGCATCTGTTCGCATCTTGACCAGATCGAAAAGCGGCTAGTCAGCAGGGGTCAAGCGACGGCGCTCGAACAAAAGATGGAGGAGGCGCTTATCCTTCTTCGCAGGCTGGAGCAGTCTGAGGCAGAGAAAGCGATCGCGGAGCTGGAGTCGAAGTGTGCTCGCTTCGAGGGCGACCTGGAGTCGGCGGTGGCCGAAATCGAGGGACTGAAGAAGGAGAGGGCTGTTCTGGCGACCAGAGTCGAAGAGATGGAGGAAGAGAACCGCCGTCGAAGGGAGTTTGAGCGAGCGATTCGGGGTCTCCTTGCGCCAGGCAGACCTGAGTCCCAAGGATTGGACAGTTAGAGGTTGTCCTCGGGGAGTGGAATCGTCGGGACACGAGATATAAAATAGCCCGCGGTCTGACTATGGGTCCCTACTACTGTCATTTTCCTGGGCTCACAATGGTTAAGAAGTCGCGGAGCAGAGCAAAGGAAATTTGGAGTGACTCCCACGCTCTTCGGGGTGAGCTCTGTGTCCTCCCTCCGCACACTTTCGAGTCGGAGGTGCTGCAGGTATGGGGGAGGAACCCGGAGGTTGTGTTGGAATACCCATCGGCGGAAGCGATGTTCATGAGTGTGCCGAGAAAGAAGATTGCGGTGTGTCTCCACCACCTGCGCTGCGGGCTATTCCTTCCTTTCCAGTTGGAGTTCGTGAACATCTTCAACCACTTCGACATCGTCCCCATGTAGCTCCCGCCGAACGCGATCACCGTGATCTATTGCCTCATCAAGGAGCTGCGACGCCGGCAGATCCCTTTGGATATTGACATCTTCAAGGCGGTCTTTCAATGGGAGGCGAACCATCACTTGCATGGGTGCTTTGTCTTGAAGGGTAGGTATTGCCAGGTGTTCAAGGTGAGGGACACCGGGTTTGCAGATTGGTATAAGAGGTTTTTCTTCGTTGAGCCCTGCGGAGTGAGTTTTGTCATTCCACGAAGGGTAGTGAGGCGAGGATTTTGGGGGAAGGAGTTAGTTTTGAGGATCCACGTTTTCGAGAAGTGAACGAAATTTAAAAACGTGTGCACGATGCAGAGGACTACCTGCGTAAGCTTGAAGATGATGTGCAGGTTTATTCAGGTAAGGTTTCGGCGGTTGCCCTTTTCCTCCTTTCGGTTCTCATCCCGTGCCCGTGTTGTTTGCAGGTCAGCCAAAGCTCGAACTAGGCTGGTTCCGACTTCGGCAGATTGGGAACAAGAGGGTTCCCCATGACCGCCGAGGCCTTCCCGTCTTCCGGCGAAGAAGAGATGGGCAGTACCTGGAGCGTCGGCGAATCTTCGGCAACACCCCTCATTTTCGAGAAGGGTGAGGACGACCTGGGTACATAGATGACGTGCAGGTCAATGATGATCCCAAAGAGCAGCGTGAGAGGCGTGAAGACGAGACAGGCTCTGGCGCCGAGGGGTCAGCTTCTGCTGGTCAGAGCATCAAGGAGTCTGGGGATGGTGTTCGAGATGACCCTCCGAGAGTTGTTCCCGAAGGGAGGTCTGACTCGGTGACTAAACTCGACGCTCGGGCCGCCGATACACTGGATGTGGTAAGGCGTCAAGTGGAGCAGCTTACCAAGGAAGCCATGGCGTAAGAGAGGAAAGCGAAGGAAAATGAACTTCTGCTTTTGGAGTCAGAGCGTCAGCATCGTCTTGCCGAAAAGCATCTCTGTTTGGCCATGCGTGCTGTGGATGAAGATCATAGTTGATCTGTCGTCGGTAGTGTCTTTTGTCTCCGCGTTCATCTTCGAGAACCGATCTACGTAGTTATGCAACGATTCGTCAGGAGCCTGACTTATCTGCCAGAGCTCATAGATTGTTCGGGAGGTAGTCCTTGAGGTTCTGAATCTGGTGCGGAACTACTCGGAGAATTGCGGGAAGTTTTGGATGGAGCCCTAGGGGATTTAATCGAGCCAATCCAGCGCCAGGCCCGTCAGAGTATTCCGGAACAGCCGGCACTTGTACGCGTCTGAGATAGGGTCGCTCGTCGCCAAGGCATTCTCGAAGCGCTTCACGTGCTAGGCCGGGTCGGTGAGGCCGTCGTAATCGCCGACCTTGGGGGCCTTGTAGGCGCGTGGTGTCGGCACCGCCATTATGGCAGGCGAGAAGATTGTGTCCGCTATAGGGGTTGGAGGATACACCTCGGGCCGGCTTTCGGCGGCGGCGTGGGTACTGGCCTCCTCGTGGGGCAATTCGAGGCGCTCCGCGCTCGGCGGTGGAAGCGGGCCTTCGAGAGGTAGAGCTAGAGGAAGAGGCCTCTACTGCTGAAGGAGGGCCGAAAAATTGGCAAGGAAGGTGTTTATCGTTTGGGAAAGTGTGGCCACTGTGTTTGTTAATGTTTGGAGCCGTCGATCGTTCGCGGCAGCATTGTCTTGGGGTAGGCGCATTGCCTGCTGTCCACCCGGTGGTGAGGGGTTTTTGCCATGAGTGTCTTCCACAGGTGATTGAAGAGACCGGGTTTGATCCTACGTGACACCAAATTGTTGTGACGAAAAAACAACTAGAACAAAGGATTTTTATGTGGAAAACCGGCTGAGGGGAAAAACCACGGCTCCCTTCGAGGAGGCTTCAAGAATTTCTACTAGAATCAAGTTATCTAATATTATAGTATAGAAAAATTGGGGGTTTGAGGAAGAAGAAGAATCAGCAAAAGAGCGATCTCTTTTCCCATTACAGTGAGATTCTTATACTCTGATCTACCCTGTAGAGTCATTTCAATGGAATGAGCTTTAGCTCCAATGTCAGACCATCAATGCCTATAAGGGTGCCACACCCTAGCCTCGGCTGTACGATGTACGGATGGCGCGGTCTGAGGGCAGGGAGGCTCATATCTCTTGAAAGCAGTATGGTCCCCGATACTGCGCTTGGAGACCGATCAGTACTGGCTTCAGTTGTTCGTCCTGGCCTCCTCGACGTCTGTTGTTCGGGGTGATACGTCTTCTATTCGACGTCGAGCGCTCATGACGCTGATGCCACATAAGCTTCCACGCGTGCGCTCCACATGAGTCGACGCAGATCCAGATGCAACAAAGAAATTAACGAATGAATGTAATAGGAAATTAAATTTGAGTCTTCGTAAGAAGACTTTGGGACAACTCCATATGGTATGTGTGGTTGCTTGGAATTCAAATGTCATGAAAGGGAGAGGAGATCAGACCAGACAAAGAAAATTAATTATGTAGAATAAAAAATAAAATTAATAATCTTAATGAAAAATAAAATTAATTATATTAAATATCAAGTAAATTATAAAATCAGATTAATTGACATACTAAGGGATGTTTCGCTCAATGTTATCTCGATATTTTATTATGTTATCTACATAAGATAATTATTTAATTTGACATCTTTAAATAATTTTCTAAAAAATTATAAATCAATCAAAATATGACATATAAATATCATAACATCTAAATAATATGATAACAATAAACCAAATAAATCCTAAAATTTATATAAAATAAAACACAAAATATATGTACGTATTGAAATAATTGGTAACTTTGGGTAAATTTTTCGGCGAGCTTCCAAAGTAATAGTCCTGAAATTTTTTTTTTCCCAAAAAACCAACGTATTTACTTGCCAAATATTTTCTAGACTTGGTAGAACATGAAATCAATTAATTTGCACTTTTTTTATTTCAAAAACATCTACTTGTAGTCAAAGGTTTCTAGACTTGGTAGAACATAAATCATTAATTTACAAGTGCATTTTAAAATATAAAATAAAATTAATTAATTCATTAATAGGTCAAGTCCTCTGGACAACTACATGTGTTGTTCGTTGAATTATAATGTCATGAAAGGTGCATGAAAGAGGGAGGTGACCACACAAAAGTGAAGGCATAAAAAAAAAAAAAACAAGTGTGAAAGAAAGACCTGTTAAAGTCTATTAGGTTGAAAAAAATATTTAAGATTTTTTTTAAATATTATGATAGAAAATTAATTATATTAAGAATTATAATAAAATCAACTGATGTATTAAAATTTATATAGATATAATATAATGACTTTTTATATTAAATTTTGTATAAAATAAGATGAACAATAAAAGTTAATTAATTTGCAGGACCTTCATTAGAGATTAACCTTTTTTTTATATTTACTAGAGATTAACTTTCCATTGAAAACTTTGTAACTTTCTGATTAATCTTTGTTTTAAAATTTTATAATAATAAAAAATTTTATAAATTGTTTTTTTATGAACTCTATAAATTATAATTGTTACATAAAAACTCCAAACTGATAATAACCATTAGCATCTAAAAAATTTTTAATTTTACCTCTTTTGTTTTACTGCTATACTTTCAATAATAGTAGTGCAAATTGAAAACTTACCGGCAGTATTAATTTCCCCCGCGCAAGCTTTTACACGTGTATGGTGAGATCGAGTGATATCCAATATAAGATTGAGCTCCAGCGTAGGAAAAATTATTGGGTGCGATGCGCGCACCGTTCGGACGCCCAATCAGAGGGCGTCACGTGTGCCCGGACCCAGCTGTATGGCACACGTAGCGCCCTATGATTGGGTTCCGGACGGTGCGCCGTCCGAACCCAATAACTTTTCCCAGCGTAGGCCTTCTCCATTCTGTCATGGGCACATAAGAAGGGCAAAATAATAAGTTTATCAAGCGTTCCATTAAACTTAAAAGAAGATGAGTTAAAAACAATTAAATGAATCCATGTGAAACAAAAACCTTAGAGAAAGCATTATAAAGAGATACGTTACATAACAGTGATGAACAGGCATAAAACATGCTCACATTCATCATGGAGTAAGCAGTATCAATCAAGCCAGATGACTACAACCAGCAATCAGGACCACTCATCAGCTTGTATGTGGTACCACGTGTAGCCCCAATAACTGATCAATAAATTGATTAATTATGATTTTAGATTTTAATGCATTGGATTATTCGGCAGATTAAGACCACAAATGATCAATTTATTGGTCAATTTTTGAGGCTGCAAATATTTTATTATTCTAAAATGCTACGTTGAGTATAAAGAAAAAGGAATTTTGTATAAGGTGTATTCAATTCATTTGAGGAAGGCCTCTACGGCTAGGGAAGCGTTTGGCTTAATGTTATTGTGCTGCTACATTATGTTATCTAGATAAAAATTAATAATTTATTTGATAATATATTTATTTTTGAAAGATGATATTGTCTTAGCATTAAACTAAAACATAGTACAAAAAGTATAATTCAAAAATTAATTAACATCACTTTTGAGAATATTACAGAAATTTATGAGAAGGGCATACCACTCTCCTAACCAAATTTGGCTAATGTGACATAGTTCGTCAAAAAAGTCGATGGCACTATTTACATTGTGTTGCATGTATAACTTTACAATCCTGAAATGAAAGTAATATATCGATAATATGTTCGATAAACATGAGATCAAAAAGGTCTCCCTTCATTTCTTGGTAGGCCTTCCTTATCTTCCATTGACATCAAACGTGGCTCTAGCATTCTTTTGTCTTGCATTGTCAATGCCTCAAGCTGTTGATTATCGAATCTAGTCCTTTTTTGCTGCACTTATGCTGATAAGTCTCGTGATAATGCTGAGCTTTATAGCATTCATGATGTCATGTGAGGTTTGGTCATCTACAGGTGACTCCCTTTTGGTGCAACCTGCGCTAAATAAGTTGGAGTATCTTCATAGAGTCTCTCTCTAACCAAACTACTTCCTTATTTGGAATAGTTGTTAATCTTTCAAGTGCGACGCATTTTTCAACTGTGGGAACTGCATTCGTAAGAATCCTTCTGCCTCAACCTCAAATGAAGTCCGCTATGTAGTCCCTTATGACAAACCCAGCTCTAGCTACACCTTGTCCTTGCACTGAACCATCAAAATTAATTTTAATCCATCCAAGAGTTGAGGGAACCCAAGCAGCTTAGGTGGAGATACATGGCCTTGATCAGGTAGATAGATTCCAGTTGCTCTTATGATGGTACAAATCATTAACAATAATGTTTAGTACACTGGTAGCTATAGTCTTTACTGTGAGAGCTGACCTACCATGCACCTTGGAGTTGCGAGCAAGCCAATAATAATAAAAGATTGCGTCTTCTAGTTGAAGCCATAGATTTTGTTTATTATGTTTTGTCACCCTTGCTATCAACTCGAGCTTACCCTGCAAAGAAAGTACTAGTGGAAAAAGATTTTGTTATTGTCAGAGAATGTCACGCACCGCTCCATAAAATATACTATCCGAGTTAAAGTGCATGCCACTTTCCTCCACGTCAACACTCCAGGGGCACAATGTCGTGTTTGATGGTATGTTTAGATAACATTGTAAAAAATTATAAAATTGTGACTCTTAAATGACAACTAGATGTCACCATAAATTGAGTGAAATCTATTTATTTGTAATGGAGAAAGATAGTATTAGATTAAATTTTAAACTAAATAAACAATAATTTAGAAATAACATACATATTTAGATAACACTAACAGCTACATAAGATTGAACTCAACATACATTTTTGCTTCGCATTTATTTTACTTCATTTTAAGGCTTAATCCAGTCTCAACACTCATTAAGGTTTTATTTAAAAATTTAACAGTGAATTCAGCCACAAACTCAATCCAACCCTACTTCAGGAAAGAACCCTGAACAAAGGCTGTAGAACAGCACAACTAATATAGCTTGAGGATTGGCAATTACATTCCAAACTAGAAATTTACTGGCTGAAGGATTAATTGATTCAAAATAGAATCACTTAAATTTTAAAATGAAAAAAAAGAACAAATTGAAATCTACTCTATTTGAATCTTTTTGAAGATCAGTACAAAATAAAAAATCAACCAACATGAAATCAAGATGGTCAAATCCACTCAATGCCATCCCTACAGCCAGCCTTTAGATGCAAGAATAGCAAGCAGTCGGGAACAAGAGAAATGTGCGAATGAGCTGGAGAAGCATAAGAAGGGCAACCGATTTCCATCTCTTTCAAGTAGTACGATTATAGATATAGTGGGATGTGACTCATAACATATCATAAAGATATCTTTGTTTTTATTCCTTCATTCATTTACCAAGAAGTTCTTCCTTGGTTGAATTGGACATGTGCATCTAAAAGGTCGAAGAATCTTAAACGGTTATTAGGAAGTGGTTATGTCGCTTGTCATATATTTATGGAGCAGGGAGCACCTAAATGGGACGATGATGTATGGACGAATCCTTGGAAGTTCATGCTGAAGGCTACTAGTAGTCTTTAGTTATAAAATAAGCAATGGTGTGAAAACATTATGTTGTTGATGCTATTACAGAAGAGAACCTCTTCTAAAGTGAATTTAGAGGGTATTTGGAGATATTCATTAAGCGGTTAAATCCAACGGCGTTAATCACAAGCATGAGTGATCAAGTCTTCAAAGTTCTATCAACATTGTCATTAGAGACGAAGAAGAAAGGAAAGAGAGAGGTCTTTAGTTTTGTCTAGGTAATATGACTTAAATGAAGAGCCCTAAACACTACGATGTGTCACTGAACAGAGCTACATTACTCTTCGTTGGTAAACGACTTCACTTAAGATTAATTTCCTTCATAATACCAAGAAAGGGGAGGCACAGTGTATTTTCGCTTGAAAAGATTCCTCTTTGTTGATGAACCACCAAGCACACTATAAGATTTCAATGAAGGATTCCACTCCTTCATGGTAACAGAGAAACAAGAGGACCTAGCTGCAACCCATGGAAGAAAGCCAACACTATGGTTGAATCATTCGCAATTTTTTTTGTTTGCGAAGTCCTTCTAGAGTCGTTTGACCTATGACTGAAAAGTTTCACTAGAATCCTAGTAAAACATAGCATAGGGAAAAGGACCACTCAATGCTGCTTTTAACAAGAAGTGACATGAGCAATTAACTACCTCTTCAAATGTGTATATTTATAAATGATCCTAGGGGGGAGTACAATGTGATCTCCTTACGTATGGTGACTAGGAGATAGATAAGAAATCTATCTCTCAAAATAGAATGACATTTGACTTGAACTCACGTATGTGCAGCTATGAATCAAACTTGCTTTTGAAGTCTGCAAGCTTTGGCTTCTTGAAGTTCACAAGTGGAAGTAGCGAGGATTTTCTTGTCGATGGATATTTGGCCTCAATGCGGGACATAGATGTATCCAGCAAGGAGTAGGACTCACCTTCAAAAGCAAGGCAAGGACGACAGTGCTGGTTCTTAAGGAAGTAGTCATCATAGCTAGCGTCGAGAGGAGGGGACATCGAATGTGGCCCAGTATCTAGATCAAGGCAAAGGTAAGGAGGTCTATATGGAAGAACCAATGTGGTAGCAGAGTTATCCATGTGAATCCGTCTAAGAAAGCTTGTACCATTTCCTAGAATAGTTTGGGAAAAAGGGCCTGTATCTGAACTTTATGGGCCTCAAACTAATCTTTTAGGGGGTTAATAGGAGCTAAAGCAAGTTCCTAGTTAGTACATCATTCCTTTCCTATCATTACTTGTGTTATGGTTTGTAGTACGAAATCTAGTCATCATGTTTTGCCGATTGTTCACAATGATGGCATAGAGAAAATGTTGACATGCAAAATTTCCAAGCAATCAAAGGGACTTGATCCCATTGATCCTTGATCCCTTTGCAACTGAAGAAATTCTCTCGACGCATTGGACAATATGAGATCATGGAGCCAAGAAGAAGTAGATGAAGAAAATATAGAAGAAACAATGTTTTACATAAAAAGCCTTGTTAACAAGGGAGAAACCACGACGCACACAAATGGCAGTTTAGAAAAAAGTACTGTAATCATAGTATTACAAAGCATTGTTACAATGTTATATTGAGCTGAGTTGTAATGTCCAAGAAATTGAATTATATGAGGATTTATAGGCTTGAAATCTAGTTGCTTCAATAGTAATGCCGCACCACTCCTAAAAGCATGGTTGTGCAGCATGAAGGAGTGAGGTCTAAATGGCATCTGTCTAGGAGTAGATCCCCAGAGAGCTGAGAAGAGTTGATGTTGTTAAGGCTATTATCAATGAAGTCAATTGAGGGATCTGTGAACATCAACATTATTTGATAGTGGCTCAACTCGATCCACAATCGAGCTTTGAAGGCACCAATGATTTTAGATTCTCGAGTGATCTAGATAAGAGATTGAGAACAAGTTGGCAATCAAGTTTCAACCTCTAAAATTTAGTTTCCGGCAAAGTATATATTGGATTTCCTTATCAATTCTTGTGAACAGTGATACATGTAACTCAAATCAATGTGTAAATTTCAACGTTAACATCCTTCAACCTAAAGCCAGATAGCTTATTTAAAAAGCACGAAGAGTCTATTCACATAAATCAACCAAGGTAGGCTATACCTCATTTCTACGTTTTTCTTAGAAACCCTTTAAATTGATATGCCTTCCCTAACATATCCCTTTATGAAGTTAATGCTTCATTCTGTACATTTCCATCACCTTTATTTTCTTGATTGGCATGCAATGTAATTTCTTCAAAGAACAATGGCAACATGAGTTGAAGGTATCCAATGCCAAATAATTACATTCAACAAACCCATATAAGAATCTGAGATCTGTTGCAACATCAGACTTGAATTCCAACAAATAAAATGATTTCTGAAACGTAATACTAAATTTTTCACAATAAACATGAAATGGTGACTTTAGCAAGAAATTCCAGAACATCATCTATCTACTGCAACATAGAAGCGAATGAAACATAAGCAAATTTTAAGTTGAACAAAGTCCAAGTGATATAAGTAGCCCGTTGTGTCAATTTGCAAATTATCTGTCTCTCTATAAAGCCCAGTTTAAATCACAAGCTGAACTGAATAAAAAGGTTTTCTACAGTTACCAAAGTAAACTTATCTGTGTAAATAATTAACTATCCAAAATCATTAAAAAAAGAATGAAAGTTGTGTTACTTGATATGTTACACCTAACCTTGGATTAAAATGAAAAAATCTGGTCATTCATCAACATAGATAATACTACAAACACACACCGTAAACAAGAATGAATAGACAGATCACAACATTTAAATGAGGAATGAAATGAAACATTCTTTTTCTAAAGGATTATGTCAACAACAGTCAACTATCATATTGCAATCATAAGTGTGTAAAATATTAATACTGCTATTTGGATATTAATATGTAAATAGGCAAGTTTAATATAGCAAGCATATAATCTCACACAAAAATATCACGAGGATTACCTTTGCATCGCACTATGCATTTGCAAGGCTCTGGTATGTTTGTATTGCATCTAAATGGTGTAACTCCAGTGCAACATCCATGATGTCCTTTTTTTTAAAGTTCATTACGTCTTTTGCAACAGCAAGTATCTGTGCAACCGATTGTGGCCATTTCAATTTCAAAAGGCTCAAACTATTATATTTATATATATATATATATATATATATATATATATACATGCAACAAATAAATGCTTTAGGCCAAAGCTTTTCTTTACCCACTCAGCACCATCTAGATATGGGATTCCCTCGTCAACATTCCCAATTAAGAAAAACAACCATCCAATCAAGGATCATCAAAGCTCTTAATCCCGATGTAAAAATTTTCGCGTAGCTTTTAGAACCAATGGGATCTAGATCCTAGCAGACCTTCAAGAAAGCGTGACCAAGCATCTTGATGTTCTTGTCCAACATACTCTCGAGGGCTTTGAAGGAGAACAAGATCGCATTTGTCTTTACTACCTAACTCGAAAGACTCCCTGAGATCAGCCTTCTCCTTAAGCTAGTACGCTAATAAGACAAGGTTGCTTCAAAACCCATGAGAGCAACATTTTGATATCAAAAACTGCAGACCAGCACTAGGCTTTAGAAACATAGAAGAGATGAGAAGTAGATTCAATGAATAAGAATTGGTGAAGAGTATTGGCAAAAACTTTTCCCTAGATCGGGATTTCAGGAGACTATAGAGCACCAAAGAAGAGGGTGTTGCTTGCCTCTCGTGAGGGTTTAGAGCATTTTGGGAAGGGTTGGCGGGAAATTCTCACCTTGTATAAAAAATACCTTGTTCTCAAGAACTGAATGGAGAAGTATTCTGTTCATGTTCATGTTTATTTATTAACAGGATTTGGACAATGGTATGATATCAAACATATCTTAGTTATACACTTATCAATTGTTTAATAAAACATTAAACAGCTTAATATTCATATAGCAAAAGAGGTGATTCCAGACTCAATCGTTGTGCCACGAAGCAAACTATTATCTATTAATACATCAATCACCTTTTTCACTGTGTAGACTCAGATAGATCACAAACCATAGGCATAGGCCCAAATGAGCATTTTCTCAGTAACCTAAAACTTACAAAATCATACAAATTACTCGCATGACAATTCCTAATACTTACAGAATCATACAAAATCTCGCAAGTCAAATTTATTACGGATTAGTAAATGTCCACCACCGTAAGTCCATAACATTCTAGCAATTTTTTTCAACTTTTTTGCTCTAAAATGAATCAAGATCCAAAAAAAAACTCTAAACCAAGAAGATTTTAAGATAGAAATCTTTAAACGGTTTCCTTGCAAGTAAAATATGATGAAGGTGAGTTGGATGCAAATGGAAGAATCAATCGAGAAGGTAAAGAGCACAAAGAGATAGATCTGACGAACCCTGTGGATTGCATCGATCTCTAGTTCGGAGAAAAGCTACGCGCTGTAGAGGACGGCGCTTCTGGTCACTGGAGAGGAGCTGCGCGTTGAAGAGTAGTAGCACGACCGGTTGCTGGATAGACGTTGCCGGTGGCCGAACATGAGCAGCGTTGCTGCTCGTCGGAGAGGATTGGCGCCGCCGGCTCCAGGGAGGAGAGAACGGGAGGCCCTAGAGCGGAGCAGGAGAGGAGTAAAAGCCCGTTAATAATTGCCTTAACAGGGATATTCAGACGGGGTTTGGCGCGAGCCTCGCGCCGCGAGGACTATCAGGATTAAAATATACTAATTTAAATAATAATTTAAATAATAATAATAATAATAATAATAATAATAATAATAATAATTATAATAATAATAAGGGGCATTTACATACATATCCTTTAAATCATCTTGAATTACATATTAAACCTCTCATTTTTTAATTTTACAACTTAACCCCCTAAATCATCCAAAAATAAAAACCAATAGAATACATGTATTTATAAATATATTTATAATATTTGTATATACATATTATTGGTAATAAACATCCAAATAATTATAAATCAGCAAAAAAATATACTTTGAAAATCTTGAGAAACACCTAAATATATTATTGTTGGATGATTTAGGGGGTTAAGTTGTAAAATTAAAAAAATAAGGAGTTTAATATGTAATTCAAGATGATTTAAGAGGTATGTATGTAATTCTCTCTAATAATAAATATTTTTTTTTTAATTATTCCACATAAATTTTAATATAAAAAAATATTATTTTACTTTACATACTCAATAATTTTCAATAAAAATATATACTTTATTTCACATTTTAGACCAAAATATTCGAATCAAATATTTTGGTTTAGAATGTAAAATAAAATTAATTTTTTTATTAAAAATTATTAAATATGTGAAGTAAAATAATATTTTTTTTATATTAAAATTTGTGTAGAATGATTAAAAAATTTTATTTATTATTATTATTGTTGTTTTTTTAAATTAGTATCATTTTGATCCTGATTTAATTCTCACGCCAACGTTTTCAAGTTCAAATCATAGATTATACCATCATAATTTTTAAATAAAATAAAAAAATTATAATGCCCAATTTATTTTTTTTTAAAAAAGGGAGTCGGGTTTATGGGCCAAACCCGAACACAATCAAAACTCAATTTTATGTACTTATACTCAATTTAATTATTAGTCGAGTCAATTCTAACTTAAAATTTTCAGATTAGAGCAAGATTCGATTAAGTTACTTCACAGTTTACAACTATAAGCTTGTTTGAGCTCAATTTGTAAACATAATCACGTGTTTGATTTTGATTTGTATTCAGTTTTCGAACAAGCTTTTTATTTTGTCCAAAAATAAACTTATGTACGCGTGAGTTCATGAATATGAAATTATAAATAATTTTTTATTAATAACATTAATATGTTTACGAATAAACTCATTATTATAACTCAATGAAATTCATGATTCATGAATTTTTTTATATTATAATTAAACGCCTTGATGAATTTTATAAAAGTAATTCACAAATATTAACAAGTTGGACGATTGCGTTTAGAATTATTTGTGACTATCGTACTTTTAAAATTATATTCAAATTTATTCATTAGGCTTAATGTACTAAACATAATCTTAACAAATAAAGTATCAGATGATGCATCGAATGCTTGGCTCATCCTGATTTGTTGCTCCATGTTTTCTACTACACATAATTTTTCAACAAAGATATTTTTTTTTTGATAAACTTTTTGTTTTATTGTATTGTTATTTATGTTGATGAGAACACTTTTTTGAATGAATGTCGATAAAAACTTTGATTCAACTATATGTGATTGTAAGAATTATATATATATATATATATATATATATATATATTATGATGATAATTTTAGGGTAAAATTTTTATTTGGATATGTTAAACAAAATATATTGTTTATACATTTAATATATATTTTAGGTTACTCATTTTATTGCTACTTCAGCTCTGATACACTAACTATGAGATTTTAATCATTAATCTCATGAGTTTAACTCAAAAATATACTTCTATAAATTAGAATCATACTATTATTTATATATCTAAGGAGTTGTACTATCATACAAATCATCCCCAAAAGGAGCCTGACAAGCCTACTCCTTTGTTGTCTTGCAGGCTTATCAGAAGTCTCTTTACTCATCACTCTATTCAAACCAACATGCTACAAGCCACTCTACGTCTTCTTTGATCACCGACATCTATCAAGGGATATTATAGAACAAAATAAAAAACAACAATAGGTCTAAAAATACAATATTGTTGAACAAACAAAATTAAAAGAAAAAGAAAACGTATCTTATAGGCCATTCTTTCTAATTATATTAAAGTTCTCGCTTAGAAATTTATATGAAATACTAGGAATAAGCAAAAAGTAATCAATTATAAACTAATGAGTAATGTAATACAACATAAAGGAGAAGGTAGAAAAGGAATTATCATTTGTCATTAATATCAATAAGTTGCCACTATTAATATATAATCACCAATATTTATTTGCCATTAAATAGTGACAAATTTATTGTTATAAATTCATATAATGATAACAAAGTATGTTGTCACTAGTTGTAGCCATCGGTAACAATCATTGATTAGTGATAATTTTTATGTATTAACTTGTTTAATGTCTATACTATTTTGGTCATACTAAAAATTAAAATATTTTTTTATTAGAAAAAATAAAAAAAAATATTAAATTAATTTTTATCACACCTTTTATAACTTTTAATATTTAAAAAATTATTTTATTTCATATCTTACATCATTTTCAATACATTAATTAACTTTATTTCACATTCTACACAATTTTAACTATAACGAATTAACATTATTTCCTATCATACATACATCTTAAAGCAAATTTATAATTTTCATAACAAAATTAAATTGATCTTTTTGTCTAACAAGCCCAAGTAATAAATAAGACTTCATCACTAAACCGTAGTTAGTTCCTATGACTCCTTTTTTTAACATTAGCCCCATCTTCTCTAAGAAGTCATTTTCCATAAGGCAATCGAGTAAATTTTTTTGACGATAAGTGAAGTAGTTAAAATCACATTTCAAATTTTCAAGAGGCATAAAAAGTATGTCTAGTTATATTTTCTTTGACCAATATTTTTATATATACACTTACTAAATACTAGGTGACAAAGGCAAAGATTGTTAGTAAAGGCATAGCCAATTGACATGTTTTCTAGATATTAAAGAAATGTCATACTGAGATTTCATTATTAATCTTTAAACTCAGATTCTCATTATATAAAGAAAATTGGAGACTAGAAATTAAGCTGACTGCTGCATTTTTATGCTATATATTTATTAGTTAAACTAGTAAAATATTTTTCATTTCTCCAGAATCTATAAAGGTTTCATATAAAATCTTAATATTACATTTTATTTGTTCTTACTTATTATTATTACTTTTTTACACTTTACTCTTAGAGATTCTATGATGCCCGTGGTCGAAGAGGGTGGAGAATAATCATCGGGTGATGTCCTAAGAGAAAGAAATCATCGAGATAAAGTGTGGCTCCTGACAGGCTTCTAGGCTAATAAAAAATGATGAGAAATACATAAGAATGAATCGTCCTATATCGAAAAGGAAGAGAGATCCTGAGCTGTATAAGTAGATAGTATGATCTGAAATAGTAGAGGCGTGCTTGAGATAGAGAAGCACTAAGATGGGTGACCTCTTGGGAAATACGCAAGTCATACAGTTTTTCTAAAGCCAAAGTGGACAATACCTCTACAATGGGATCACAGGCCTCTTTTTGTTATTTTATTATTTATTTTAGGCCTTATTTGGTGATTATCTTTTTTCAATGAGCATTGAACATTATGAAGGAGATCAACATCTCTCCCACTTTACCTCTCTCCCTTTTCTTTCTACCTCTCCTCATACTCAATCAATTAATGAAAAAAGAATAAAGAAACTTACCCATCTCTCTCTCTCTACTCTTACGCTGCTAATTCTCTCTCCTTGTGAGTTGCTGTGTAGCGAAAACAAGCAGGAATAGAAAGTATTATCACCGGCTTCACTAGACCCTTCTGGTGATGTAGAGTAGGACAATGAAAAATTACTTTGAAAATTTTAACGAGAGAAAATGAAAAAGTGATGGAGTATTTCAAGAGGCATATCGTCTACGCGAGGACACAAAAAATGTATGAATTTTTACTTCATGGACCAATTCGTTAGTAAGGTCCTATCAGTGATGTATCCACTCAAATAAAACAACTGAAACTTACATGCAAAACTAAGGGACTGGGAAGTAATTAACCCATGACATCGTCACAGTTGTCGGCCTAGAACACCGTGGAAGTTACGGCGTTTCGCGTGGTCACCGTAACAGCGCACATATTTCCCCGATTTCATAAATATATAAAAAAAATCAGCGACTCACCAAAATCCTCAATTCGCTAAAATCGAAAACCCTAACGAAACCCTAGTTCTCCCGATCAAGAAAGGATGCATCGATGAGGTGCAAGATCCACCCCTCCGATCCCGGCGTTGGCGTTTGCGCCTTATGCCTCCGACAACGGCTCTCCGCCATCGCCGCAGCCGAGGATGTCGGTCCCTCGCCGGATCTCCGGGGGAAGCCGCGCCTCTTTCACCGATCCACCGCTCCCGATCCTTTCGGCCTCCGGCCCGCGGAGGATCTCTCCCATCTCCATCACCGGAGTTCCCAGATCGGCACCACCCCGGCTTCGTCTTCCATGTTTTCGACAATGTTACCGCATCCGACGCACGAGGAGACGGAATCTGAGTCGGGGACTGAGAAGCCCTCGGATTCGAGGTCATGGTTGTGGCCCTTGTGGGGGATTGTTCGATGCCGGAGGAAGAGGAACAAGAAGATGTCTCGATTCGTCTCGGTGGATGAACAAGAAGATAAACGGAGGACGGCCAAGGTTCTGCATCCGCAGCATGTTAACGGCCGTGGAATGTCGCCGGCCGATAAAGAGGAGGTCGATGTCGTCGACTCCGACGGCGGTTACACGACGGACCCGTTCCCGACGGCGGCCTCGAACCATAACAACTCGCATCAACGCAACTGCCATCGCAGATTCTCGAGTTTAGGGCTGTGCTTTAGCCCGCTGTTGAGGCCGAGCCCGGGCAACCGGAAGTGCCAGGCGACGTCCGAAGTAGGGTTCTCCGGCGAACTCCGGGGGACTTTCAACTCTTACGGCCACCGTGGGGGAGCCGCCGCCGGCGCCACCGCCGGTAGATCCTCTGGTATGGGACCGAACCGGTCGAGGAAGCTAGCTGATTTTGGTAAGTACCGGTGACGATCGCTCTCCGTCGTTCATATTGAGCGTCTATATTAGTTTGGCATTACCGTTAAAAAATTATTAGTTTGTGAAAAATTCCCTTAGCCATCTGTGATTTGTATACGCTCGTCTTTGTACAAAATGCATTTCAAAATGGATTACTTTTTCTATTAAATTTAACTTAAATCAAAATGAAATTTTTAATTACATTATACATATATTTTAATATTATATTTTATATAAATTTTAATATTTAAAATTAATTTTATTTTATATTTTTTTTATAAATTTTAAAATGAAAATTATTTTAATTTTATATTTTTAATATTTCTCACATAAAATTTATTTTATTATAAATAAAATATTATGTCAAAAATTAATTTTAGATAGCTTCAAATTTTTTTTTTAGGACTAATTTTTGAAATGTCATAGGTCTTGTTAGATGGAAACCGAATATCCCGTGGAATATTGAACTAATCGTGTTAAGTTCAGCCTCGGGTTTTGAATCCTAAAATTAGTTTTAATCAAGGTTTTGAAAATCGGACCGGCTTAAGAACCGGTTGGCTGAAAGGTTCAAGGTTCAATGGTTGAACCGGGGTCGAACCGCGGTCGAACTGGAATGAAGTAAAAATTAAAAAAACTAATAAAATATAATATAAATAAAGTTAAGATATATATTATTCACACATCAACACAATAATTAGACATAAAATGAATATTTAATAATTAAATTTAACAAATAATATTTTATGTCAATAACTCAAAAAATAATTTCAAGCAAATCGAAATAACAATAACCCAACAAAATATTCGCAAATCACAAATTGAGTATAATATTTAGTACATCTTTAAAAAGATCTGAATAAATAGTATGTTTTATCAATATTAAAATACTAAATTATTTCATCATTTCATATCACTAAAATACTAAAATACTAAATCATTTCGAAAGGATGGGGGCTGAAGAGGAGAGTGTGAGGTAAGAGAAATCACGAGTTCGTGACTGTCGCGCGAGTAGAGGCCGCAGAACAGAGGTTGAGTTAGGGACCCAGAGTTTAGAATTTTTTTTTTTTTAAACTCAACCGGTCCAACCGTACCGGTTCACCGGTTGACCGGTTGAACCGCGGTTTTGACCGGTTTTGGCCGGTTTTAAGCGGATCCGGTTATAAAATTAAACCGGACCGGTTGGCTGACCGGTTCACGGTTCGACCGGTTGAACCGGCCGGTCCGGTCCGGTTTTTAAAACCTTGGTTTTAATAAATAGTATTATATTCAATATATTATTATTTAATGATAATTAGATATATGATATTAAAATCTAATTATATATTCAAATTTTTATATTATATATATTAATTATTAAAATTATATAAAAAATATAATTTTTATTTTATATTTTACAATTTTATAACATAAGTTTTGCATACTATATAAATTTTATATGATTTTAATGATAAATTTATAATATTAGAAATTTAAGTAAATAAATATATAAAATGATTAAATTTTATTGATATATAAAATTATTTTTATTATTTTTATATAATATTGAAAGTTATTATTAAATTGGGGTAATTCCACTAAGGCCCCTGAGGTGTGCTCGGCTTGCCACGCAGGTCCATAATTTTAAAAACATGTCAAACAGGTCCCAAAAATTTACTATATAGGTCATTGTGGTCCTTCTGTGACAGTTTCCGTTAAACACTGTTAAAATTACGAAAATACCCTTTATATCCTTTCAAATTTTCGATGGCTGCCGCTGCGCGCGGGTGTTCGCGCGTCAGCGCCGGCGCGCACGGGTCCTCGTTTCCTCACTCAGTTAATGAAAATCGAATTATTTTATTCTATTTGAAACAACAAAAATCGTAACCACATGGTGTTAGTGATATTTTCTATAGAAACCATTCCTTGTATGTAAATATATGTAATAAGATCAGGAATAATAAATATCTTTCATATAAATTCTTCAAATTGCCAACTTTCTTAGTATGAATTTCTATATAAAACAAGCATGTGATAATTAAAGAGAAAATCAAATATGAGGTAGTTATAACACCCTTGCAAGTAACATGTATCAATTGATTTAAGAGACAACTGGAAATGTCAACTCTCACAAGTAAAAAAAACTTTACAGTAAAGAGTACATGCATTCTCTTTCCAAAGTATTATTTTTATTTAGGTGTTAAAATTTAAAATTTTTAAAATTTTTAAATTTATTAAATCGGGTACGGGGCGGGGCGGGTCTATATGATTCATACCCGAACCTGCCCCATTTCATAACGGGGCGGGGCGGGGCGGGTGTTCCGGGTAAAATTTGAGTACCCATACCCGTCCCATTAGGGGCGGGTCGGGGCGGGTTTATCGGGTACGGGTACAAATTGCCACCCCTAAACAGAAACTGTTTAATTGGACCTTATTGGAAGCTTTTGGTAAATGTTAAGGACCACAATGACCTATATAGTAAATTTTTGGGACATGTTTGGCATGTTTTCAAAATTGTGGACCTGCGTGGTAAGCCGAGTACACCTCAGGGGCCTTAGTGGAATTACCCCTATTAAATTTTAAGAATAATTATGTACATAATAATTTATATTATCATAATTAAGTGTATTATTCTTATTTTTTAAAAATTATATTGCAGTTTTAGAAAAAATATATGGGGTATAAGAAAAGTGTGGAGTGTAATTTTTAAAGGTGACGTATAATTTTTAAAAATAAAATATTTGATATATAAATATAGTGATATGAAGTGTTACGTATGTAAATATTTTTAAATTTTAAATTTTTGCTTATTTATGAATATCATTAAATTTATTTGTCAAAACAGATAAGCAGAACATTAAATTGTCGAAGCCTATGCGATATTAAAGTAACGTTTTGGTTAATATTATTTTGATATTATTTTAAATTAATTAACAAAATATAATTATTTATTTGATAATATAAGTATGTAATTTTATAAAAATTTATAAAATTATGATTCAAATTAAATTAAATACTTCCTAAAAAATCTCCAAAATTATATGTTAAATTTAGGTTACATATAAAAAAAATTCTATTAAAATTTTTTTTTATATGACTAAAAATTAAAAATGTTGCTTAATAAAATAATTTTTTAAAATATTTTAGTTTTTAAAAAATTTAAAAATAACTGTAAAAAAAGTTCAAAAAATATTTTTGCTATAAAATAATTAAATTTTAATAATTATATTATCACTATTTATTATATAATAAATATATAATATAAATAATATAATTATTATGAAATAAATAATTTTGTTATGTTATAATAATAAATAAAACAAAATAATTATTTATTATAATAATAAATTTTAAAATAATAAATATAAAATTTTAAATTGGTTTTCAGTCTATTAAATTATTCAGCAAATTAAAATTTAATTTATCAAATAATTTAGTGAATCAAAAATATAATTCATGATTAATTATAAATATTATATAATAGATTTTATCATTTTATATCCAATAAAATTATTTTAAATTATTTCAAAAAAAAATTTCATAACTTAAATTTGGATCGGGTTCTGATTTTGAATGATTCAATGATACAAATCTTTTGCACATTAAGTACACAAATTTTTGCTATAAAAAAATTAAGTAGACAAATTCAAATTTATTTTAAAAAGTAATTAAAGATATTGTCAATTTATTTGAATGAAGGATGACACGGAGAATGGATGTTTAATCTTTAATAAAAGGATTTACATGAAAATTATTTTAATTATAAAAGTTATATATTTTATTATTAAATATGAAATATTATGTATATTATACTAAAATTTTATATTATTTTTAAATAAATTCACACCATACTTTAAATTTTGAGCTCTAACATCGTAATTTCTAATTCAAAATATAAATTATATTTATTTTAACATTAAAAACTAAACTCAAATTTTATATTTTCATCCTAAATTTTAATTTTTATAAATTAATTATATAAAATTTATTTTAAATTCAAGTAAAATTAAAATTTTATTATAAATTTGTGCATTATATATAATAGAATAAAAATATGAAAATAATAAATTATTTAATGCATAAATTTTTAAAAAAATATTATGTAAAATATATAATTTTATAATATTTTAATAAAAGGATAATTACATACAAGTCACACAATTTAGTTTTATTTATTTTTTATCCATTCATTTTTAGTTAATTATGCTATGTACACTCAAAATATTGCAAAATCTTACATACACACATTTGAGTTAAAACTTAATTAAAATTTATTTGTAAAAAAAAAATATTTTGTTAGTAAATCATTAAAATTATATTTTTTTTCTATTCTTCAATACCACACTAAAGCGTTGATTTATCCTAAAATCAATTCACTTCGTGGATGTCTCCTTTCTTTGCTGCCACCTAAACATTAAAATTTTAAAATTTTCACTCAAAATATATTTAAATATTCTTAAAATAATATGATGAACGACCCAGATTTTTTTTAATCTAACTATAATTAGGTTATTGAAAAATTATAATTACTCATTATAATAGAAATAAGTTAAAATGTGTGTACGTAAGATTTTATAATGTTTTGACTGTGCATAGCGTAATTAACTAAGAATGGATGAGTAAAGCATAAATAAAACTAAATTATATGGCATGTATGTAATTATTCCTTTAATAAAATATACTAAAGCGAAACATAAGAATTTTTTTAATTAATTAATATATGCAGCATATAAATTTTATATTAAATAAATAAACAGTTATAATTGTGAGCATATTTATATTACCGCCATGGTTTACTTTGTAGAAAGTTGGATCCGCGTTTAATAAGCGGTTGACGTTTGAAAAATTTGAACGTTCGATCAAAGTCAGCGCCGTCAGAACAGGTTTTATGACAAAAAAGAATCGGTCGTAGTGGAGAACATGGGGAATTTTTTTTGCTGTGGGCGTAAATTGTGATTTGAGGATGATATTAGGAGGCCTAATATTACAAACTGATCCTGAAACAAACAAGTTTATTCAATATGGGTCCATCCATATTTGTTTAGCATTTACGCGGGCAACACAATGAAGGGCAAGGATCTCGTTGAGATGCGATTGTTCATCAACACGTGAATTTAAGAGTGGAGAAATGACGTCCAATTTTATATGATGAACTCTCGTGAATGCATTTACAGATAGATCGAGTTCGGAGGTAAGGAGGTGACGAATGAGGAAGGCTTTCATCCTATTGAAAAGGAATAATACGGTGACGAAAAGGAAGAAAATAGTCGAAGAATGCACAATAGATTCACATAGTTTGGAGATGTTCTCTTATGTCCACGATTCAAGCTGTAGATGCAATGAGATTCGCTATAGTCGAGAATAAGACAATGAACGAAAACACAAGTGAAAAAGAAAATGGAAAGAGCTTCCATGCGTTGTTATCGCCTCAACTTTCTCTGCCTACGTTACATGATATGTCTTCACGTGATGTTTTTTCTGTTGAAAAAGAGTGGTTGTTAGATTATAGTATTTTAGTTTACGATGTGAAATAAAATTGATATTTTTATTAAAAATTATTGAATATATAAAATAAAATTTGTGTAGAATGATTAAAAAATTTTATTTATTTATTATTATTATTATTATTATTATTTTCTAAATTAGTATCATTTGGGTTCTAATTTTGGTTCTCGTGTCAAACAAAATGCTCATTTACAGGCCATGGGCTTAGGTAAAGGACCACCGATTTCACCTACTAACCATTTTCTTCATTTTAATTAAAAACAATTTACATATATAACACATAAATTATCATATTTATTTATTAGATATTTAAAATATAAATATTATTTTAAAAATATTTTAAATACATTAATATTACCCACTTCATGTTGCATTCTTCATTCATTACCTACCGTCATACTCGATCTAATTTTGGTTAGTTAAACCATCAAATTAATCATCAATCATAATTTATTTACATAAATATTTTAAAAATAAAAAATAAATATTAATCGTTATTCAAAAATAAAAAAATATTAGTAATATTATTATGATAATAATTTAATATATAATACTAATATAATATTTTATAATTGAAGAAAAGTAATATCATTTTATAAAATAAAATTACCTCTAAATTATATAATTTAAAACTTTAAGATTATTATCCTACAGAGATCATAATATGAGTGAATAATATTAATGTATGGAGAATATATTTGAAATAATATTTATATTTTGAGTACCTAATAAGTCGATAAACTAGTCTCTTGTGTAATGCATTTAAATAAATAAAAAGAGGCGTTTAAATGGAAAATACTTTAAATATGAAAAATTACATATTTCACTATCAAAGATGAAATATTATGTATATTACATTAAAATCTTATAAAATTATAAATTTCACATTAATTTTTGATAAAATTATAATATACTTCAAATTCCGAGCTATTTAACTATAGCTTATAATCCAAAACATTTAAAACAAACGATAATTTCTTCTCATCATTTAATCTTCCAATGATGTGAGACAATAGATGCAGACATGAAGTCGTCAAAAATTACCCTTTCAAATAATACTTCAATATAATATCATTTCAGATAGTTCAACCACATCCTCATCCATTCCCTAACTTGCGTATACTCTTTACCGTCTATTAGTTCTATGGAGAAATACACATCATCAAGTGAAAAGATAATATCATGAAGTCCATACTACGCATAAACTAAATAAGAAAACCCTTGATATGTCCGGTGGTAAACTATCATTAAACCGCAACTAAAATGACATATTTTCTCCATAAACAGGTCATTTGTTCCATTTTTTTGAGCGAGTAGAATAAATACTTCCTAAATTCTTATATCCCACACCTCTAAGTCTAAGATATGTCGCCAATCTTCTATTGAAATAAGAAATCATACTATAGTATAAGTATAGGCCTGCGGGATGATTCATATTCCCTAAATTAATTAAATGCTAAAAAAATTAAATTCTAATTCGTAAATTTTAATAAGTTTTATATTATATTTTAAATACTATCAATTATTTTGTACATTAGCTGTATATAAAATTTATTTTAAATTTAATATAATAGATGAAAAATTATATTAAGAATATGTGAATTATACATATTAAAATAACATTCACAAAAATATATTAATAATTTAATTTATAATTTTTCTCAAAAATATCGTATAAAAAATATAATTTTATAAAAGTTTAATATGATATATATATATAATATTTTATTTAAAGTGCCTTTTGCCGTAAATCTAAAAACAGAAGTTTTCTTCGTTCGGTGGGCAGGCACACGAAGCCTTCGTCTATCCTCTCCAGTTCTCCGTCGTCCTTAAACCCTACTGAGATCAAGAATCCATAGAGAAGTAGGGTTCACCAGTTCATCCGGAAGAGGGAAGCTCGAGTTGGATGGAGATTCGACGGAGGAATTCGATTTGACCACTCATTTTCGCTCGCCAGAATCCAAGCATCTCATTAGGGCAATCCTACTGCATTTACGCAGTAACATTGCAGGTAATTAGTGTTGATATGGTCATTAATGCTTCTTCGCCATTGCTCTACAGATCACGACTAGAGGAAATACCCCTGATCCTTGTGAAGTGGATGCTTTAACTGAGGGGATTGATCCTTCGCGTAGGTTTGGCATCAATTTGTTTCTGCCTTATCCATTAATCGCGGGACATTCTGTATATAACCTAGACGTTGATCTAGGGCAGGAGACCATTTCCCGCACCCGATTTGATCGAATATTAAGAAAAATTACACCAATCTGGCACCAAATTCTACATGATTTGAGGACGTCGCATCTAGAATTAATATCCATTATCTTCATTTGCTGGTTCTCTGATCAACACTAGCATCCATGTTTCTGTCCATTTGCCCGCTATCACGAAGCTCGCTGTAGAAACTCATCATCCAGACAAACCCGTCATTTAACAATGAGGTTTTGGGCCTGTCTTCTTCTTCTTCAAATGTGCAGAAGTATCTTTTATTTCTGCTGTAGGCTTCTCCATTTTTGTGGTGGTTTTCTTTGCCTTCACTGCAGCAATCTTAGGCTTAGCTGCAGATCTCTTTAATTCTGCTGCAGGCTTCTTAGGTTCTGCTGGCAAGATTGTAGAGTTCATGCGAAAATGTGAAAGACAATTTCTGGGATTTGCTTTTCAGCCTGCCAGAGGAAGATATACTTTGAGGAACTTTTAAAGGTACATCTGTGCTTTGGCTCTTTGAGATTGATCTACCCTTTTTAATCATCTTAAGTCGAACCTAATTTGTGATCATTTGTGTTGCCCTTAGAAGTG
Organism: Apostasia shenzhenica; assembly: GCA_002786265.1. Taxonomy (NCBI): domain Eukaryota; kingdom Viridiplantae; phylum Streptophyta; class Magnoliopsida; order Asparagales; family Orchidaceae; genus Apostasia; species Apostasia shenzhenica. The sequence continues at coordinate 1,976,085 of KZ451999.1, forward strand.
ATCTATTTGTTATTAATTGGTTTTGAATTATTCTAAAGAGAGTTTTAAGCTAATATAAAAGAAACCTGGCATCACAAGGTTGTATTTTGTTGGAGTCTGAAATCTAATTCTTAGTTTGTGATTCCATTCATCAATCAGCTTGAAATCTTTTTTTTTTTGAAATATCAGGTTTAGTTAGTCATCAATATAATTGATATATGAGATAATTTTGTGATTATGCTGTGTGCTATACTCCACTATGCAGGCAAACCTTCATTGTACCTTGATGCATTAATTCATCAAACCATGTGATTATTTAGTGTTCTTTCACAATTTTTCACACCTTTACCCATAAATGGTGCATAGGATTCCCAGAATAAAAGATGCTAGGCATGATTTTCCTCGAGAAACTTAGCAAATTTATTGATATAAAGGGCATATCAATGGCCTTGAACCTTTCATTACAGTTTCAAAGTCTACTGATCTTTGAAAGTCTTTATTCATAAGATAAACATTGTCCTGTTTACAAGTTAGGTCTATCTAAATGTTTGAAAACGATGATCTAAAATGAATTATGCGTAATTTAGGAGTGCATCCATTAATTTTCCTATTTTAAGATATTGTAGTAAGTGCAGAAACATAATAAATAGCATACAATTGACGTACAATTGGCATATTTTTGCATGCAATATCTGCTCTGATTTCAGTCCCTGATGACTCCATTTCTGATTTCATCAAACAGTGGAAACCTCATCCTTGATCTCAGCCCTGTAATCCATGTAATTCTGATAGAAATATGAAGCAAATCCCCACAGAGCCAACAGCAAAGAAATGCTCTTTATCCCATCCATCCTATCATGAAAGAAAATTACAGCAAACACTGGTACTATAGGTATCCCCAAAGTACTAATCACATTAGAAAATAGTGATGAAACCTCAAATATTAAACCCACCAACCCCACATTAGCCACCTGCCATGCAACTGAAGTCCACACCAATACCATCACATAACCCACTTTCCCCTTCCTGAACCCCTCCATTTCCTCCTTCAATCCCTTCCATTCATGGCTTGCAAAGAGCCCAACTATTGCTCCCAATGTGGAAACTAAAGCAGTATATATCTGCATCTCTAACACAGCCTTAACTGTTTGCTTTTCTATCACCTTCTGAAATGTGAGCTCCATCAATGACAGGATGAGCGAGTACATAGCCGAGGCAGCGAGAGCCAGTAGGAACCCGACCGTGTATTTCCCCTCTGAAATCTCATTCGAAGAAGACAAGGGATCTCGATTGGAGTGGACGGCAAGGATTGCCGTAGAGAAGGAGAGGACAATGATGGAATTGAGGGTTAAGAAAGTGAACCTGTCTTTGTTGATGAAGTAGGAGAAGACTGCATTGAAGGCAAGCTGAGTTGCACTGACCAATGAGTAAGTTGAGACTGGGAGGAAGAGAATTGAATATGAGTACATGAGGCTGTCACAAGTGGTGATTAGGCCTAAAGCAGTGTAGATGAAGGAGATCTTGAGGAGTGGTGGATTAGGGGATGTGGAGGAAGAGGAGGAAGAAGGTGTTACAAGGAAGGGGAGGTAGAGAATGGGGAAACCTGCTGAGAAGGTGAGGGTCTGCATCCACTTGCTGTTGCCGCCCTGATTGTAATAGAATCTTTGGAGTAGGGTGGCAGTGGTTTGGCCCGCGAGGAGGAGAACAATATAGACGGCCACTGCCAACCACCATGTCCACTGACGTTGCATGGTGGTGATTGTTGGAAGCCGTGGGGGAAGAATCTTGTTCGTTATAAGCGGTTGGATCCATAGGTCAGATTCTGGTACTTTCAAACACCGGGGTACTCCTCAGTTAAACTTCAATTCATTATAATCGACATAACTAAAAAGTAAAAAAAGTTTTGGGATGCATTTATCACATATATAAGATGTCTTGTACATATAGAAAATCAAAATTTTGTAAGCATTTACTGTAGCATAGGGAGAAAAATAAAAACACAAATAGTTCAAAATATGGAAATACAAGGTACAATGCAAACTAATAAAACTACTGAAATTAAAACCTATTGAAACAATCACAACTATCAAAACTGAAGGCTTTACTCGATTATCAGTAACAATAGTTTAACTAAAGTATTATTTTGCATTCTTTATAAGATTTTGATGTTTTAGATATCAATTTCAAATTTTGATACTATACATATGTAGTCTAACAAGATAAGTCATATGCAGTATATTGATTTAGAGCATTATCTTTCAATCATAATCATACAAATATCCATTCGACTTTTTCGAGAGGTTCACAAAAATCAGTCAAGAATACAATCAAAAATATTATCTTCGATAATAATAGTCAAACATTTCCAATCCATCGCTCAAAATTATTTGCTAGCGTCGCTTCATCTTGCGAAGTGAAAAATAAATGGTTGTTAGTGGCAGTCACATTTTATCATCATGTAACGATAAAATTTGATACTAATTAAGACTGAAATTATGAAATCACTCCAATCTAACCCCACTTTCACTTGGATAAAGACATCACATCTTTGGCCACTGGAATCACTCAGTCACTAGTAACAATGAGAAAATCCCGAGACCTGACATCATCTTCTACATCAGTGGATTACACAGGAAATGTTCCTTACATATACATTTTCTTCCTCTTTTGTATCTTCCTTTCTGTTGTATTCAAATTCGCATTATATGCCTTTTCTCCTCTTCATTTGATTTGTTGTTAAAATTTTTAAGTCAACACAATATAAACATGCCAAGTATTTCAAAATGAAATTTCTATGGAGTATCAAGAGATCAGCTGACGTAAAAGGAAATCGATGATGAAGATTTCAAACCTCAATAGTCCCAGTAAAGCTTGTTGATACTATTTGGTAATAAAAGAAGTTAACTTTCGTTCTGATTAAGATTTGATTTGTAGAAGAATGAAGAACAGAAAGGTTCTTATCCTACTATGGAAGACCTTCACGTGATCTTATTCTTCCCCATAATCACCAAATTCTAAAGAAAGAATAGCTAGGACAAGGACTTCTTGGAGAAGAAAACTAACCTCAAAAAAATTGATCTTCTTTCAGGAAGAAGCTGTTGAGTTGGCCATCAAAGGGTTGACAATGGGCGTTAAAAGGAAAGCAAGAGAGAATAGTTGTAGATGGGGCATGAAGGCATAAAGTGCTCGAGCTTTCTAGCTCTCACTCTACTTAGCGCCACCTCCTGTAAGATTCTTGAAACGATGACATTTTCTTGGTGCACAATGATTTTAATATTTGAAATTATGAAATTTTGGTCCTAATTACTATAAAAACTTATTGGGTGTGGGCACCCAATCCTCGCCCGCCATGCATGTACGAGATTTTCTTAAGATTGAATACTGTAGTTTTGATAAATCCGTTCGAATGGAAATATTATTGTCGTTGGGTGAGCTTGTTAGCGCTCGCCACATAGGGAGAAATTTTTGCGTGCACCGGTGCACGGTACACCAGCCTAATTAGCACACGACACGTCAGCACGCCTGACCACTTTTCTGCACGTGTCGTGTGCTAATTGGCCTGGTGTACCGTGCACCGGTGCACGCAAAAATTTCTTCCGCATAGGCCACCTGCACACTGCCACACATAACATTAAACGGTGCATTGCTTGATATAAATTGTTTTGACTTAGTATAAACATTATTGTGCTACACAAGGTTAAAAAAATTCATATTAATAAAAATGTTTATACTAAACACAAAATATTTGTACTAAACAAATTTATTCTAAGTAAAAAAAGTATTAATATTAAGACTCTGTATGGCAACAGCTTAAAATTTTTAGGAATAATTACATGTAAAATACTAAAATCTGATAAAATTATATATTTTATAAGATAATTTTAAAAAAATATATATTAAATAAATAATTGATATATTCTCATGAATTTTACTAGGTTTATAAATTCATAATAGAGGATTTTATCTTACTAGCTTAAGTTTAAAATGAAATATATATATATATATATATATCTAATCTATAAAAAAATTTGGTACTCTGGTAAGAATAAAAATAAAAATAGAGTGAGTATAATTCTGGATAAGAGCTTGAAGAATCACGTAGTAAAAGTTAAAAGAAATTGTGATAGAATCATGACTTTAAAAATTATAATCATGAAATGATTATTAACATTGTAGTTGTGTATGCTTCCCATGTAGGTTTCGATGCGAGCATAAAGGAAAAATTTTAGAATGATTTTGAAGAGCTAATACAAGACATACCTCAGGAGGAAAGATTATTTATCAGAGGAGATTTAAATGGACATATTGAAAGTATTGCTGAGGAATTTAATAGTATTCATGGTGGATATGATTTTGGAGAGATAAATGAGAAGAGTAAAACTATTTTAAATTTTTTTTAGCATATGGTCCTGTAATTGCTAATACTTTATTCAAGAAAAGAGAGGAACATGTTATCACGTACATGAATGGAACTTTAAGAACTCAAATTGATTATTTTCTTATAAAGAAACGAGATCGCTTAGATTGTAAAGTCATTCCAAGTGAATGTTTGACTACCCAACATCGATTATGGTTTTAGATTTCGTTTTAAAATATTGGAGAAGAAGTAATAAGCTAAAATCCTATCATCGGACTCGATGGTGGAATCTAAAGAATAAGAACAAATGTATATTTAAGAAGAATATTCTAGAACTTGGGTAATGGAACATTAATGAAAAAATTGATCTTATGTGGTTAACAGTTACTAATTATATCCGTAAGATGACGAAGGATGTGCTGGGAGAATTCAAAGGAATGATTCCAAATAATAAAGATACTTGGTGATGAAAAGATGATATACAAGAAAAAATTGAGAAGAAGATTTGTAATAAAGATTGATTTAAAAATAAAAATAAGGATAAATAGAAAAAATATAAAGTGGCTCGACGAGATTCTAAGAAAGCAGTAGGCAATGATAGAGGTGTTAGACTCTTCCTTTGTGGTAATTTTTTTCCCCTTTGTGGTGATCCATATACAAAAGATTGATGGTCCAGTTGAATGCCATCACACTTCATTCGATCAGGTTGCCCGATTAATCCCCAACTATATTCTTGGAAATTCCTGATGATTATTTTTTTGATTTGATAACCTATATAATGTTTCTTTTTATCATGTTAAATAAAAAAAAATTGTTCGTCAGAATATGATAGATATGAAGCTATGAGCCACTTCTATGTTATTTAGCATTTTTCATTCATAATCTGTTGCACGAAGAATTTTGTGTAGGATTTCTAGATAGAAAAATTAAAGATTTAATTGAAGTAAAATGCATTAAAGATTAAGATCAAAAGTACTTTTCATGGAAGACGATATCAAAGGTAGATGGATGAGTTACTTTCAACAGCTTTTCAATGAAAGTTGTGAAAATTCAATTGATGTTACGGAATTAAGCACCCCAAAAGAAAGTAAAAATTACTCATACATCCGACGTATTAGTAAAGCTAAAGTCTGAAAAACTTTAAAGAAAATGAAGCATAAAAAAACAGTAGGACCAAATAATATCCCAATAGATGTTCGGAAGTGCTTAGGAGATGAAGGAATTTCTTTGCTAACTAGATTGTTTAATATGATTTTGAAGACTAAAAGGATGTCAAATGAATGAAGAAAGAGTACATTAGTACCTATTTATAAGAATAAAAGCGATGTACAAAATTGTGCCAATTATAGAGAAATTAAATTAATGAGTCATACTTTAAAATTTTGGGAGAGGGTGATTGAACAAATGTTACGTCATAATACTAAGGTATCTGAGAATCAATTTGGTTTTATGCCAGGTAGATCTACTATAGAAGTCATTCATTTATTAAGAAGTTTAATGGAGAAATTTAAGAAGAGAAAAGAAAACCTACATTTAGTTTTTATTGATTTGAAAAAAGCTTATGATAAAGTCTCAAGAGAAGTACTTTGGAGAGTTTTAGAAAAGAAAGGAATTTGCACTACTTATATTTAAGTTATTAAAGGCATGTATAAAGGAGTTGTTACCTGTGTTCGGACATAAGAAGATCTGACTAAGGATTTTCCTATTACAGTTGGATTACACCAAGGCTCGGTTTTAAGTCCGTATCTTTTTGCTTTGATTATGGAAGTCATGACTGGACATATCCAAGATGAAGTGCCTTGATGTGGTGTATGCTCTTCGCAGATGAAATTGTTCTTGTTGAGAAAACTAAAGAGGGAGCTAAAGCGAAACTAGAGCTTTGGTGGAATGCTCTAGAATCTAAAGGTTTTCATCGAAGTAGATTTAAAACTGAATATATGAGGTGCACATTTAATCAAGAAAGAAATACTTATATTGAAAATGTAACAATTGGTGATCAAATTGTCAAGAAGAGTGAGCGCTTTAGATACCTTGAATCAATCATACAAAATGATGGTGAAATAGATAATGATATTATTAGCAGAATTCAAGCAGGATGGGTAAAATAGACAAATGCTTCTGGCATGTTGTGCGATAGAAAAATCTTATCCAAAATTAAAGGTAAATTTTATAAAACTGTAGTAAGACCAACGATGATATATGGTGCTGAATGCTGACCTGCAAAGAGGAAACATACAAATAAAATAAATATTGCAGAAATTAGGATGCTAAGGTGGATGTGTGGATATACACGAAAGGATAGAATGAGAAATGAGTATATCCGAAAGAAGGTTGGTGTTGCACTAATTGAGGATAAACTTAGAGAAAATCAGCTTAAATGATTTGGACATCTAAATCGTAGGCTGATTGAAGCTCTAGTTAGAAAAATTGAGTCATTGAATTTTGCCCATGTACATAGAGAAATAGGGAGACCAAAAAAGACAGTAAGAAACTATAAGAAGTGATCTTAATTACTTACACTTAGATAATAATTTGGTAACTGACAGAGTGCAATGAAAATAAATGATTCATATAACCGACCCCACCTAGTGGGATTAAGACTTGGTTGTTATTGTTGTTATAAAAAATTTTAGAGTTTATGTTTTAAAATTTTAAGATTCGGGATTTAGTTTTTAATATTAAAGTAATTTAACATATAGGTTTTAGTGTTTTGTATTTTTAAGTTATGATTTTAGAGCTCATAATTTGAAGTATAGTAAAATTTTATTTAGAAATAATATATAATCAATAATGTTCAGCAAATCCAGCATTGTATACGTAATTGCTCCAAATTTTAACTATAAAAAGCTGCTAAAATTTCAAGTCATCTTTTCAATGGTTTGTATTTTGAGCACCTATGTGAATACATTTCATTAAGTTCATCAATAGCAACGCTCAAGTTATACCTTTTAAGTTCATTAACAATAAAATGATAAATAATTTTCATCAAATCAGATGATTTCGATGCAAGTACTGCATGATTAAAAATAGACCCAAACATCAACGGATCCTTTAATAATTAATTTTTTTAAAATATTTTATTTTATAAATTTAATATGAAAAAAAAATAATTTAATATTAAAAATATGTAAAATATGAAATAAAATTAATACGAATATTTATATTTATGTTTGATATAAAATAAATTTAATTTTTATAATTAAAAATTATGTTTGTACCAAAAAAAAAAAAGACCCAGCAGGGCTACAAAGCCCTAAGGGGCCGTTCGGAAAAAAAAAACAGAATCAGGTGCTGCTCACAAATTTCTTCCAGCACTGATGCTCCCAAAGCTGCGAGATCTCCTCGATCGGCCCCAAACCGGAGATGGCAGAGCGCCGCCAGGAAGCACTGGGCGACGAGAGCGGTGCAGAACAGATTCACGCAGACGACGACGCTCTGCCCTACCAATCTCGTCTCGAGATCGGCACCAGCCATATTTAATGATATAAATATGCTGTGTTTTTTTATATAAAAATATACATATTTTTAACGCTTGTTTGGATTTACCTAATTTTGAAAAAAAATATTCTTTCTATTTCATCTTTTTTATTTACTATCCTGGATTAACTTATTTTTTTGCCAAACAGAATTCAAAGTTATCCTAGGCTAACCCGGATTAGCAGCCAAACGTCATGCTGCAATTAATAACTTATCCCGGCTGGGATAAGTTATTAATGAGGATAAGCTAACCCTACCCCCTATCCAAACGCACCCTAAGGGAAAAAAGTGGCATCAAATCGAAAAGCTCGACAGGAACCAAAAATTTATAGAGATTTCTACGAGTTGTGGGAACAGATCTTTCTTCCAATAGAAGGAAGAAGTTGATTTCATCCCTTATTCTCTACGGGGGCTCGCGATTTGCTACAGGTATCTACAAATATTGAAGAAATTGCAAGGGCTACAAAGCCTTAAGGGAAAAAAGTGGCATCAAATCGAAAAGCTCGACAGGAACCAAAAATTTATAGAGATTTCTACGAGTTGTGGGAACAGATCTTTCTTCCAATAGAAGGAAGAAGTTGATTTCATCCCTTATTCTCTACGGGGGCTCGCGATTTGCTACAGGTATCTACAAATATTGAAGAAATTGCAAGACGATATGGCATCGAATCATAGGTAGAAGCAGCGTACCAGGGACGCGCCATGGAGTCGCCCGTATCGTGGCGTCGGACAGCGCAGGTGCTCTTGAGCAAGTAATAGTCGATGGGCTGAAACTCGACATCCCCGGCCCCCGGCGAGACTCGCCTCGAAGGCGCCGACTGGGGAGGAGGGAGAAGAAATTTTAGCGGCGCTCCCAATCGCCGGCGTCGTAGGCGGCGGCGTGAGCGTCAACCCTAGGGCAGGTCGGCGGATCGCGGAAGGAGATGCCGTCACAGAGAAAAATTATTGGGTGAGGCATCATTGCCAGTAGGAGCGCCCAATGGAATGGCGCCGCGCAAGCGTGCAGTAAGAAAAAGCTGCTTCGTATTATTTTTTTCACCACTTCGCGATTTTTTTTTTATCATTTAATAAAAATTAGTTGATTTATATATTCATAGATAATTGAATATGAAGTAAAATAAAATTTATACAAAATTAAAAATATTTTTGACGTATGAGCCTTGTTTTATTTTTTTAATTTTATATTTAGTTTTTAAAATTTTATATATAAATGTAAATTAAGTAAAAAATATTATATAATAAAAATTTTGTATAAATGTAAAAAATAATAATATAAAATAATGAAAAAATCCAACAAAATAATATTTTTTCGTTATCACGTGAGTGGTATGCATGGCCTGCTTACTTGCTCAGTATCATCTCATTGGGCATCTAATGGGTAAAGTGGTATAATAATTTTATTTATCACGGACTGCTAAAGAATGTCTCCTTTTAAGGGAAAAAATAGTTAAAAAGTTTTTGGGATGTTTATACAATGTTTAATGCAATTTAAATCGACCGAAAATCAATCGAAATTTAGTGGAGTGGAATGAAACCCAAATTCAGAAACTTTGTATTTGGGCTAAAATCTTCGATTTCAAAATCAGGCACTTTGATTTTGCATTAAGACCAACTTGTCCGGTCTCAATTTGATGCCACAATAACGTAAACATATTAAACTTTGAAAATAAAGAAGCTAATTTAGATTTTGGAACTCAAAAATATTTTTAATTGGGTCCTAAGATCAAAATATAAATTTTATTCTCAAAAATTTTTTTATGCCTAATATAAAATTAAACTAATAATCTCACATTTATTCGGCATAACTTTTTAATATAAGGATCAAGAAAAATATATTCACAAACTCAAAAATACAGATAAAATATTTTTAAAATTATAAAATGTGCGACATACTACGCTTAACTTCCTATTTACCCAAATTAAAATGAATATCAAAATTATATTCCTTTATTGGAGACCCAAGCCCAAAAGAACTTTTGCTGAATAGGGGAAGCTTATAACATGAAAACAACAAAAAGTTCTGCTCCATTGAATTTCTGTCATTATAAACTCTATAAAAAGATGAATTACAGTAATTAAAAATCAATGGCATTTCCATAGAGACAAATGAAATCCAAATATGGAAATACTTCAATTTCAAAGCCAAATGACACCAAACTTGAATCCAGAAACTTTGATTTCATATAAATAGATAATAAACTTAGTCGTGAAGGCTATCTAATTATTTATCATCTCAAACAGGTTCGAACAAAAAGGCTGCAACTTCCAGAATTTAACCAATTGAGAACCATTACAACGATGAATGATATCTAAAATACTCCAGAAAAGGACTATAAACAAACAAACCCAGAAGCAATTTTTACCACAAAGCAACAAGAGAACAGTTTTTTCACGTCCAGGAATAGGATATTAATCCTCCAACCAAAGAAGAATCAGACGCACGGATCCTCATAAAATCAGAGTAATTTTCGATCAACCAAAGGATCCCAGCCGAGCTTGTGCAGACGGTTGCGCACGAAAATTAAAGCATCGTGGATCCAGGAGCAACATAATCCGGTGCCTAACAACTGCATCCTCCAGATTGTGGCTGGGACTGAGATGAGCTCGTGTTGCTGGACTTCAAATTGACATCGACCATGTCCTCTTGCTTTGCCGAGGAGAGATTCTCCATACCCGGCAGAGCGGCAGCAATCTTCCGGAACAATGCCTTTGATGATCATCGAAAGAAAAATAACATTGTTAGGAGATTGAATCAGTGATGTCAGTGGCACACAGATCCTTGCAAAGTAAGCATTAATTTGTCCAAACTTCACAGGAATTCATACGTTTTCAAGCATCAGGTTAGCTGATAATTTTCTCTCTTCAGAACATGAGCACCAAGATTTAGACTTGATAAATATACAAAATTCAAAGCTTCAGGTCTGGGCCGACTTAACTACTATCTCTGGTTCCGGTGTTTCTTAAGAAAGAACAATTGGAGTCGACATCATCACCTCACCATCAATACTCCTACTTATTAGTCTCAATTCTTGACCCACTTATGAAAAGAATCAGGCCAGGCTCAGATCCGAGCAGCCCTGGGCTTGACCCATCACGCACATTAAAATGAAATTGTGCTATAAATGGGATAGGGTCAGTTGAATCTAAGTCAAGTTCAGTAAAAAATGTCAGATTTCGGATAAACCCAATTATTTAACTTGTATTTACACCTCCATTTGGAGAGCCAGTTAGTTATGAGGAATGTTGCTTTGGGGTTCGAATTATGGATGCTGTGAATATCTACTCTTCAAGTCTGTTCAGGCATACCTTCACGTTGAAGCCTGCTTTTGCACTTGTTTCAATGAACATCACACCTAAATCTTGAGCTTTTGCCTCCCCTTCCTCTATAGATACTTGTCTGTTACACCATCCAATAATGAGAATTATTATGGATAATTAATTTGGCGATGAAAACTTCTAATATACAACATTCCACTATTATAAAGAGTTACAAGACACAATTAACAGAAAATTCATTATCCACCATGATCTTGTCCAAGAAACCTCATGAGTTAACCTAAATTAAATCGAGTTTTCTATTTCTAATCACTTCGAGTATGAATTTAGGATATCTGAACACAAATGAGCTAAACATAAAGCAATCATTAAATGCTGAAAAATAATGATACATTGGATGTAAAGTAATAAAAGCTATAAGAAAAGTAAGACCCAAACAATTACACTGATGTTAAAAAATATCCACTACAGAAAAGCCAACAACAACCGAGCCGGCAACATGAATCCTTGTTTCCATTGCACTCAATCAAATAACACATCCTTATTTAGTTCCAAGTACGTAAGATCATTCATTATAAATTCTTGTCATATCGTGTTTGGCCTTCCTCTTCCTCTTAGTACATGAGCAAAATCTAATGATTCTAAATTTTCTTACTGGAGTTTTATCGGCCTACGGTGTATATGTCTAAACCATCTAAGACAGCTTTCTCTGAGCTTATTCTCAATTGAGGCTACTCCAACCTTCTTGCAGATATACTCATTTCTCATCTTAACCTTTGGCTTGTTTGGCAAAGCCCTAAAAATGAGCCAAGCAATAAAATAATAATATTTGAACCTTATTATAAATTTTAATAATCTTATTTCACATCCAACACAAATTTCAACCTTAAAAATCAACTTTATTTCACATCCAACACAAATTTCAACCTTAAAATCAATTTTATTTCACATCCTATACACCTCCCAATATTAAAATAAATTTCTTTCTAATCAACTCTATAAAATAAAATATTTTCTCTTTCCTTACCTAAATTTATCCTCCAACCAAACAAGCCCTTAGCGTATATCAATTCATCTGTCTTAGTATCGTCATTTCTTCGATACTTAATCATATTTGTGCATTTCTGCTTTGTAGGCTAGCATTTGGCACCATATAACATCGCTAGTCTTACAATTGTTCTATAAAATTTACCTTTAAGTTTAAGTGATTTTTTTATCAGCAATACACCATATGCATTTCTCCAATCTATCCATCCTTCTTAGATCCTATCAATGACATGACCATCTATTTTATCATCATTTTGTATAATCAATCCAATGTATCTAAAACATTCATTGTTCTTGATAATTTGATCACCAATTATCACATCGTTAATCCAAGTGTTACTTGACTAAAAATGTATTGCATATATTTAATTTTTGATTTATTAAGACAAAAAAATTTAAACTTTAAAGTATTTTTTCATAACTTGAATTTCGCCTTAACCCTCACTTTACTCTTTAGTTAAAGGTCCACAATAAAAATATCATTTGTAAAAAGCATACACCAAAGCACCTCATTTTAAATATGTCCATACAAAAGTTTTATAATTAATGCAAAGAAATATGAACTTAAAATTGAGCTTTGGGGTAATCCAACTGCAATAGATAAAACTTTAGTCATATCCCCTTAAGTTTTATAGTTAAGGAAATCATGATATGAAAATTTGCAGGAGAATTTAAGTTTGATCAAAAATAAAAAACCGACCTGACTAGGAAAACTGCAAATGAAAAGCGTGATTCCTAGTTCCCTGATTTTACGCAATTTTCATAATAATTCAAGACAAAATATTATCCTGAGCATTTCTATGCAATAGTTGTCTTCATCATCCCCATTGCTTTCGTTGCTGTTAAACTTCAGAACAGGTTTGTCATGTTTTATGTTTATTTGTTGATTTGCATCATTCATCATGATATAGATATGATTTTCCTGTGTCTACTATTACATATGTTGAAAGAAGAAAGTTAGCATCCAAAACTCTTACATCATATGTCAGGTTAGTTGCGGTTAGCCTCAAAAGCTGGTCAGGTTAGACTCGGGTTGGTGATCTTGACCATATTACATTTTGTGTGGCTTTCAAAATTGATGCATTTCTACTGGGGTCATCTGCGAATATGACACCCCTGAACCCCAATGAAGTTTAATAAAAGCAAAATATAACTGAAAAAGTTCAAAATAGAATCTATCGCATACTAGCTGCATCATATTTATAGTAACTTGTGAAAACTTTATTCAATGCAGATCCTTTCCTCAACTATTCAGTCGTATAAAGTTGAAAGATCTAAATTGTTTTTCTTACCACCAGTCAACTTCGGTATTAACATTTACAATATCAATTGCCCTAAACCCTTAATTCTAATCCAGGAGCTCTCCCAACTAGTATCCAACTGAAAACTCCTAAAACCCAGGCTGGGATGCTCTTGAACTGCCAATATTCCATATTAACTACTAGTACCGTTAAAAAAGTGAATGAGACTCGATCCAGAATGATTAATATACATACAATGATTCTAAGTCTATCAAGCAATCCGTAACTGCGTTACTAAAGAAAATCTTTTGCTGGTCATTCTTCAGCTACCTGAAACCAATTAGCTATGACACTAAAAAATGATTGGTGGCTTGCATTACAATTACGCAACTATGCAAGCAAAGATGTAGAGAAATATGAGCAAAAAGCTTATTCAATGAGAATCAAAAAATTGTGTTGGCTTATTACCTTTTATCAACTAAATCTGTTTTGTTCCCAACAAGAACAATGATAACATCACTTCCTCTCTCCGTGCGAACCTCATCAATCCACTTTGAAGTGTTTAGGAAAGATTGCCGACCTACGAGAGGAAAAAAAAGTTTGAAGCACTCAGAAACTTCATAGGAGGTACAATGTAAGAAAAAACATCAAGTTAATAAAAGGCAATGCAACTTAAATGCAAAAACGTAAAAGAAGTTCTCCAGGAATGTGCAAATTTATTTCCCTGACCATAGTAGCAAAAAGTAATAGTTCGTCTAAACAAGCAGAGAACAAATGTGTATGTGTTCTTGTAGAAGCACAATTACTTAAAGGTTGCATAAATAAGCATACTTGCAACATCATACACAATGACTGCAACAGAGGAATCACGTATGTAGCTTGGAATGAGACTCCTAAACCTCTCCTGGCCAGCTGTATCCCTGCAATTAAAAAGAACAGAAGACAAATGGATCATGAAGTAAAACAGAAATTCTCAAATAGCTATATTATCAGGCCTAAAAACATTATTAGACAATGTCATGGCCCAACCACATGTCAAGGCACCTTTGCAGGATAAAGCCATGAGAACTCTATGTGGTAGGTGGTGTCGTCAAAGCTATAGGCAGAAATGTCCAAGGCACCTGCCATTATAATATCATGAGTCTACTCAAGGTCCCCTAGCCCCGCCAAAGCTATGCAACCACAAATCTTGAGATGATATAAGGCCACTGCAATACCTCCAAATGAAGGTTTGGAAGTGAGCATGATCTTTCTCACCTTTAACAAGTGCATATCTAAAGAACAATCAAAATTTGGAGCTTCAAAAAGGCGAGTGAGGAGGACACCTTCTCGCGTAAAACGATTGAAGATGCTCACCTCAAATGAGGGGGATAAGACTACAATACATTCATCAGAGGCATTGACCCATAGGCGGCTGGTGAGATTTGACAGAAAGTGGATGAAGAAGAATCTGTGGTTAGATTTGTAGTCTAAGAGGCCATGTCCAGCGTCTTCACTGAGCTCCCAGAGAATGAGAAGCCATGGGAATCTAATCTTGAGCGAGACAAGGGCTAAAGCAAACAATAAGCCGGGTCCGTTTAGCTGAAGGACCTTTTGTGCTAAATGTGCCATGAGTTGATAAATGCATACGTTAAATAAAGTTAGAAAATAAAGTAAGTTTGTTATATCTAAATTTGTTTAAGGCATGAAATAAAGTTGATGGCTATCATGAAATGTGTAGAATGTGAAATTCAATTAATTTATGTGTTAGAGATTGTGTAGATGAGGAATAAATATTTTTATTATTATTGAAAATTAGTGTTGGATGTGAATTTTTTTTGAAATTTGGATGTGCTGTTTTTTCAGCCAAGCTGAGAGTGTTGGCAGAGGACCATAACAGGGCAAGGCAAAGAAACCTTATTTGCCTCAATGCTCCTTATGTAATTTGGTTACATTTACACTCCCCTCCATCTTCTTTTGGCTGAAAATTCCTATTGCCAGTTTCACAACACTTAAATAGAAAACATAGAAAAACATTTTCAGACAGTGGCAATTTTCAGTGATAAAAGAAAAGACAAACTATATTAATTATATAAATATTTATCAGGAAACAATAATTTCCTTATAACATAACTCCTTAAGCAATTATAAGCATTTGGAATTTAAAATGACATCTATGACAAGAAGTTCCACAACTGAAAAGCATTAAATCTAATTGGCGCTTGGCAGCTATCAATATTTCATAAATTAACGATAACAAGTAAGGTTAGCTCATTAATAATTCCACCAAAAGGATAATATAGAAGATAATTAGGCATATCCTAGAATAAGAATATGATTAATTTTTTTCAATTATGAAAATGTAATGAGGGCAATGGTAGAGAATTCATGCACTAAATATCAAAAGTACTGGTGTAATTAAGTCATAAACTTACCAAAGCTGCAGCCTAACAGTTCGATCTTCCAAGTACATGGTCTTTGACAGAAAATCAATTCCAATGGTAGCCTTTCACCAATGCAGAATTTTTTTTTAAAAAAAAAGAAATTTTAGAAGAAAGAATAAACCCGACACTTATTCAAGTATAAAAAGCAAGAAGTATTCAAGATGGAGAAATCACACAAAAACCAGAAGCTTAAACTGTTCACTGTGACATTAAAACAAGAACCAGAAAATAGTAACAATCTCAGCGAATCCAAAAAATACAAAATATTTGTGTGCCATACAACAATACTTAGCAAGGATTTTGTGCTTATTTTATTGAAAATAAAATGTTCCAGTTAATGAGAAATTTCGAGCCATTGATTTTTAAGCTTCATTAAAAATCCAAATAGGAAAGAAGCACTTCCAAATGAAGACTGGTTAACTTCCATAAATAAGAAGCAAAAGAGGCTTAAAACAAACATGGGGAACTTAACAAACTTAGCATAGGCTTACATGTAGAACACAAGAAAGAAGGTATTTAATCATTTTGAAATTAAGCATAGAATGAGTGAGTATACACAAAAGAACGGAATGAGAAATGAGTATATCCACGAGATAGTTGGAGTAGCATTAATTAGGATGAGCTCAGAGAAATTCATCTTAAAATGATTTTGACATAAAAATTGTAAGCTAACAGAGTTGTAGTAGGAAGAATTAAATTACTGAATCTTATTTATATAAAAAGTGGAAAAGGAAGACCCAAAAAAGATATGACAAAAAATTATAAGAAATAACACATCTTTGGAGCTAAATGAGGAATTATTATTTGATAAAGTACAATAAAAACAAAGAATTCATGCAGCTGATCTCCCACTTGCTGGGATTAAGGCATCGTTCTTGTTGTTGTTGTTGTTGTTGTTGTTGTTGTTGTTGTTGAAATTAAGCACAGAACTAGCCAGGTATATTTAAATGACGAGGAGTTTCATTAAAAAAATTTTAGATATGGCAAAATGCAACAACTAATAAGCAGTATGATAAACATATACAAAACAAAAATTAATTAGAAGCTTGACTAGTAGTTCAATGTGAAGTAATTATCAGATGAAGTACAGATCGTCATAACAGACAAAATTCAGATCACCGGTAACGTGTTGATGGGGGCCTAGAGTTGTCTAATGTTGTGAATAACATCGAAAAATTGGACTGAATTAAAAGCCAATTTACTTTTCGATTCATGATTAGTAGAACTAAAAAATCACTTTTTTATAAAAAAATTATAATAAATATTAGTAAATTTTTAAAATATCTAATTTATTCATTTTATCTTTTTATTGTAATCACTAAATAATGTAAATCATAAAAATAAAGTAATTATTATCTCACTTCAACTTAACAAGTAATTCGATTTTAACGTCAAATTAAACAAAATAACATACCAATTCACGATCAAACTAGTTGAATTAGATAGTTTAAATTTTACAACATTGATTCTGATTTTGACTAAGGGAGCTAATATTGATGTTATATCATATTATTTAAATAACCTTTTAGAAATTATAAAATTATTAATAAAAAATAGTATCTAAATAACATGACATAACATCAAGATAACATCGAACTAATGATATATAAATAATATGACATAACATCAAACAAAATTAATTAGAAGCTTGAACAAATAGCAGAGTGTGCATGCTTGCTAGCAGAAACAACAAAAAAGCTACCTAAATAGATAGATATCATTCTATTTAAATTGTTCCTCATGGCAACAAAGTATCTATATCTATTATACAAATTAGAAGCGATTAGTTATTCAACCGGCTGCTTGACAAAAAACTTACTTGCTATATACTGAACTAGAGACTATAGATTTATTTTAAGATTTAGTGGTGCACCACTGATTCACGAAGCAATTTACACTCTAACATGTATTAAGATATAGCTGCGGAAAGTAATGAAATTCATCAAAGCAATAAACCTTGTCCTACTTTTTATCATAAAACAGTTTTTAATTAGTTTAGCCCAAGTTAGGAAAGTTAAATTACTGGACCTTATCCATGTAAAAAGAGGAAGAGAGAGACCAAAAAAGAGATGACAAGAAACTATAACAAATAATCTTTTACAACTAGAGCTAAATGAAGATTTGTTAGCTGACAAAATGTAATAGAAATAAAGAATTCATATAGCCGACTTCACTTAGTGGGATAAAGGCTTGGTTATTGTCGTTGTTGTTGTTATTATAATTTTTAACTTGTTTGGTAAAATCCACCTTAACAATTCAAATGTTGTTATATTATTCCTCCTTTCTTATTAGTAATATTGCTGCTCTTTTTGCACATGCACAAAAAAGTTCAAATTATCTTTGTTATATTATTCCACCAACATTACATATGTTGCTTACGCGTATTCTTAGTTTTTCTGCTCATGAAGAAGTAGATCCTGGAATTGAGAAGATAGGAAAACATTTGGACCAAAAATGCAGCAAATTTTCAAGATTCCTGAACCAAAATAAAGACTAGCAAATATTACCATCCCAATAACATCAAATACAACTTTTATAAGGAAGCTCGTAGAGCATGCAAGATCATCCGATATCTTGTTGCGTCAATGATTCATCTACAATTTCGAAAACTTAATTTTCAAAAAAAGAACACACAGAATCATCCAATCATTAACATAATCAGCAATAAGAAACAATTCCTTAATTCTTGATCAAAACTATCCTATTCCAACACCCAATGAGATTACCAAAATAAAGATCAGAGTGAAATTATACAACAATCAAACTCTAATTGACCAATCACACTAAAATTCGAAAACAAAATCAAAAACATCAAAGCAGATCCAGATCAAACACGAGAAGTTTTCACCAAATCGAAGCAGCGAGAAACTAGTGCAACAAGTTCGAGGTTTCGGCATCGAACCTGGTACGTATTGTCGAACTTGTCATACATAAATCGGGTGATTATGCTGGTCTTCCCCACCGACTGATCGCCCAAGAACACCAGCTTGTACTTGGCGAGGGCAGAAACCGCCGCCATCGCCGCCGCCGCCGCCGGAGTACAGGTGCGAAAGATAACACAACCGGAGAGAGAGGAATGGAGATCTCCGCCGAGTCACAATCTCCCGGTTTCCGTTCTCGGTTTTAGGTCTTCCCGTTCAGATTTTATTCACAAACCCTCCAAAATCATTTCCCCGAAATTCTGCCTCGCCGCCGTGTGCTGTCCCGCCGGAACCGTTTAATGGGTCCAGCTGGTGCCGTATCGTAAAGCCCGTGTCCGCCAATGAAAAACCGCCAGCTGGATGATTTAATCCGTTTCTAATATAATTAAGAAATTTTATGGCAAATTACTTGGTTAATTAATTTACTTAACGTCTTATATGTGCGGTCACAGTTTAACAACATACGTGTCATACGTTTAACAAACTTGCTGAAACTCGATCGAAATAATCGAAACTCATCTGGCACCAAAAAATATTATTTAATATTTATTATTAATAAATTTAATTTTTAATTATAAAAATTTAAATAACTTATAAAAAATAAAAATAAAAACTGCCGATACTATTGAAGCCTCCGAAACAGATATTTTGATCTTGTAACTAAAACTAAAACTGAGTTTTAAAACTTAAATTTATCCTCACAAGTTCAAATTTGAATGAAGGATTTTAATTCATATTGTCAAATATTTCATACCGTTGAATTCAAATTTTAATCCAGATTTTAAATCAAATTCTAAACTTTAATCTGTTTAACCAATAATTTGACAACGAAAAATAATCTCATTGAAATGGGCTTAATCCAAATATACCTTAAAAATATACTTTAAAATTTAAAAATTTCAAATAAAATCAAAATAATCCCTCTCTTATTTTATCCACTGTAATTTATTCTGAAATAATCTCTCATTTATTTTAATACGTGTGTTTAAGTTATTTTACTATTTACTGTTTAATATTCTTTTTAATATTAATATTGCTGAACTCTTAAATGAATAAATGTTTTTTAAACCTAAACTATGTTTATTAAATATATTAAATCCAAAGTAATATAATTTGTAACATTAGTTTAATAATGTCTATGTTTCATTAAATTTTAAATTGAATCCATTTTTTTATATAAATAACTTTCAGAAAATAACCCACTTTTTATATAAAGTAGTGTGAAAGCACGTATGTTGTAAGTGCTATGTTAAAAATATTATTGAAAAAATAACCCAGTGTATTTTTTTAAGTAAAAAAAATAAGTTAATGTTAAATAACTATATAATAAATAAATACTTGTAAAATAAAAATTATTCATTACAAAATATATGAGCACTTCTCTATGAGAGAAGTATATCATGGATAATATGAGTAAGTGTTATATTAGAGCAATAAAAATTTTACTTTAAGTAAAATGCATATTACAAATATATCAGGGTCAATAAACACAAACAAACCAATTCTATTCAATAACCACTACTCCTTTGAAGGTTTTAGATTTTAAAGAAATAGCTGTAAAGAAAAAAAAAGTTAATAATAGTGATAACAATATAATTAAATGAAAAAGATGATGTATTAAATCAAAGAAGAGAATAAACAGATTAAGTAATATAAAAAAAATATGTGATGAGATATCCTACTTTTCTTTTGAAAATAAGTTTTCTAACTTTGTATATATACATTTTTGTTACTTGAAGTTATTTTATTCATCTTTTTCAAGTTTTTTCCGTAAATAGTATCTACTTTTTATTTTTAACATATTTCTATTTTGTTCAATGTATTGTTGAATGTTCAAGTAGAAGACTTTTTTATTTAAATCATGATTACAAAGCTTATAAATTATCCTATATAAAATATAATCCATGATAAACTAAGTGCTAGTAGAAGGCAGTAAGAGCACCCATTACTGAAATGATAAAATTTTACCTCATTGAATTAGAAATACTGATTTAAATGTGAACATACTTCCAATTTTTTAAAAAAACAATTATATCCTAAATTTTTTAGTAATTTATTAAACGCGTAATAAAATATAAAAAATATTTGATTTTCATTAGAAATAATTTTATTCTTAATTATTTGAAGTATTTTTAGTAATACTATGAAGCAAATTAACAAACTTATGCCTACGTAAATCTAAAATCACTTTAGTTATTATTTTGATTATTTTTTTTTATATGTATTATTTTGATTATTTTAAAACATTTGGGCACCAACTTGATTCTTTTCCTACGTTTGCTGACAATAATAGTGAAGAATGAAAGTTTTAGCTGATAAGAAGATAAAGAAATGAAGAAAATTACAATGCAATTAATTTTTGTGATTAGATATAAAATACTTATCTATTTATTGACAACATCGGCTTACCCATCTTAATGGCTGCCGACAACCTGTAAGGGTGAAAATAATTTTATCAGATCAAATGAAATTTATTTATTGCTATGAACATCTTATCCAAAAAAAATGAAAGATATTATTTAAAACATTGAATAGCAGTTTCATAAATATTCTAACAAAAGTTTCACAGAAAAAAAAAATTAATTTGATCTCAAAAACATCTACTTAATTTGTTATGTTAATATCATATACAAATTTTATTTTATTTTACATTCTATATAAATTACTATTTAAATTAACTTTATTTTGACACCTAACATAAATCTCAATATTAAAAAAACTTTATTTGTACTATAGCATTAAAACATTAATAATTATTTCTTTTTATCCTATAAACAGGGAATTTTGTTTCTTTTGGAAACAAATACCCTTGTAGTAATTACATTATGAGAACAGTGTAAACAAAACTAAAATGTACTCATAATAATAAGATATTTTATAAAAATTTGCAACTTTACAAGTTCTGTATACATTTATCTGAATATCTTTGGTCACAGAGCATAATAGAACTAACAATTGGAAGCAGTAATTGTCCAATGAGATTATAATTTGGACTGTTTTCAATATCCACTGGCTATTACATTATGAATCATGAAGCTATACAAAGATATATGTAGAACACTAAAAGTTGAACTAATATTATCATGAAGATATCATCGTCGTGTTAGCTACTCAAAATAAATATAACAGATAAAAGCTATCTTCGAAGTAGGAACAACTTTAAAAGGAACAACTAACAAGTAAATATTAAAGTTTTTATCAATTATATAAGCAATGACTCAAATATATAATTCTAGATGGTATTATGATTCTAAATATATAACTGATCATCAAAATGCTATACAATTGCTAAGCCAAAATTTCTAACTTAAACAGATACAAATTGAAACATATTTGTCAAATGAAATATTAGCATTTCATTGTAGAGTTTTTGAAATTATTGGCTAAAAAGATATAGAAAACGTTGTTGTGATCGTTTCTAGTTACATTATATTTATCCCAAATAGAGCCTTTGTTTTTCACTTACAAAGCTAACTAAACATGTTCAAATAAACTCCCTTGAACTTTAATGTGTAAATGGGAAAGTATAAGCTATAGAAATATCCAGAAAGTAAAAATACCCTCAAAGAGAACAAACACAGATAACACTATAATAACGAGAAATACAAATACAAGTTGAAGCTATCCAACAGCAAAGCACTGAAATAAAAAGAAATAGAGACTATCCAAGTACCAAAATAAAAGTAATGGGGAGAAATTCTTTCACACTAAAATAAAACAAATACAACATTAATTATGCTAAGATAAATGCACCTAAATCAATGTAATAAATCAACAAAACTTTTGAACATTGTTTCTATTGGCAACTTTTGAAAGCTATATAAGAAACAAATAAACAAATAAACAAAAATGAAGAAATAATGCCAGAAAACTTGCCAATAGTTTTTATCCATTTTAAAATATGAGATATAAAGGTATATATGCCTTCTTTAAAGGTGTAGTACAATTATCTCCAATAACAATTTGTACTTTTCTACTATTTTTAAGTAATACAATACTAAGTGATCTTATCCAAGACTTTTTGTGATGTCCAATTAGCTAAAAGAAAGGAATTAAAGTAGCGGATGTTTGAGTATTTAGCCAAAGATCATACCTAACATAAATTAATACTATGCATATAGTATCTATTCGTTAACATTTAGGGCTTAGGAAGCTTGCTGTTTGGGTCTTTGCAGTTAAAGAGAACCAAGGCTAAAATCAAACATTGTAATAAAAGTATTTTTGCTTGCTGCTATCCTTCATCCAGTGCATTTACATTTGATCACAACTGAAGTCTATGGGAGGAGAATAGAATGCATGTATTTGACTTGTAGGATCAAACAATGACGCCTAATTCATTGCCAAACCGAGTTAGAATCAACTTCGAAGCAACTTTGATCAAGTCAGACAAAAAATTATTAATAAAAAACTGTTTTTATTAGGTTCCTTATTGAGGATTTATCTTATCTACACTATATTTTTGTCATATTTTCATTTATCTGCTGAAATCCAAACAAATGGGGGCTAAATTTTTGTTGTTAAGGGGAAAAAATATTATAGGACGTTATTCCAGAAATATTATAGTTAAGAAAATCTGAGAGCTTTCACAATCAAAGTATCTTCCCCTAGCGTTGCACTAATATGGAATGTAGAACTAACAAATAAGTTTGTATAATAATTTATGTATGAATGGTATTTTTTGTATAACAATAATGATAATGAGAGCCTTACTGTAGGGAAAAGCTTACAAATGAGCAAGATCTCAACGAATTAGTGCTCTTATTGCTACTCTCAGCTCTTTCTAAAATTGTTTAACCCCTAGGGCTTAGGGAGCTTGCTATTCAGGTCTTTGCAAACATAGAAAGACCAAGCAACTGTTCTTTGTGCTCTCCCAATCTCTGCTTTTTATTGGAGCAAAGTTCATGATGTTGTCTAAGCACGTAGATACATGACTGAAGTCGCTTAAGGACAGATATTTTATTGTAATTATGATAGATAATTACATGTCATCTTGCTTACAATTGATTCGGTTGCATGACAATTTATTAAGGTAAATAAATTTTGGGCCTTCGGTGCTCCGGTGAGAACTTACTTGCTGGATTGGAAGGACATGAAGTCGACGCTGGCAAATATGAAGAAGTTGTTGTTCTTAGTTAAGTGATTTTAAGATTTAAAACCTAAAACTAAAGTGCCAATCATTTTATGGTATGTAACATAATTTGAAAGGCCTTTATACGTCAAAAATGGATGACAAACCACCTTAAACTTTTCTTCTCTCATGCTATCATATATAGAAGTCACTTTTATCTTATCCCAAATATGATTTTACTATAATACAATCACTCTTTTATCTAAGTATCGACATCTTAGTTTCATTAACTTTTGAATACATAGTGTGATGCAATATCAGAATAAATTACCAAAACTCTTAAAGTACAACCTCAATATATTATTTAACTTTGCACTATGAAAGTATAATGTTCTATATACATCGTGTTTAATATAGAACATACAAACAAAAATGAACCTATATCATTTTCCTTTGGACTTCTAGAGATATTTCATTGCGACGTGTGAAAGGAAGTGTAAATGGAGGGTTAAACTGCAGGACAATGTATCAGCAAATTTAAGAACTTCAAGCAAAATTAGATAGAATAATCTGAATGAAGCAGGCAATAAATCAACTTTCACCTGTGCTACTTCTATGGTTGTGTCTTCTTTTATCTGGAATTCTGAATCACTGATAAGAGCAATACGTAGCTTAAACTCCCTCATCTTGACATTTTCATCAGTTACAAAACCTGAACATGCTTTGATAAAGTACTCCAAAGGCACAAAAAGAAAGTGAAGCCGTTTTCAAAAAAAAAAAATGGATAACACACTATTAGCTTGAATGAAAATTAAACCAGAGAATGAAAGTTAAGCTTCAGACTCCATAACTCCTGAAATATAAAATATAGATTAAGCAGACCAAAACATAAAAAAATTAAAACAAACTTTAAAAAATAACAATAAGAGAGATCACTGCATGATGCCTTTTACCAGCCAAACTCCTCAATTATGCAAAACAAAACTAAACCCAGAAGTTGAGATCACAAGCTACCTCTTTACATAAACCCAGAAGTTGAATATGTTACACGAGATCATTGTCATTGACTTATCTCAAACTCAGCTGCAACATCTAAATTCCTATGCATTGCTCGGAAAATTGTTATACCAAATACCAAGTCAATTTGAACCTGATCTATTTGGAAAATCAAGAAAATATATTAACAAGCTATTTTGACTTGTTAATGTTCAAAGTAAGAGTTGTTTAGAGAGAAAGGTGAAGAGATGGGTTTTAACGTCACCTGCAAATCAGAGAAGATAAGCTTTCCAATCTCAGCGGAAATCAACAGAGGAACCAGCAATTCCCCTAATCCCAAGAGAACTATCCATCATCGTCTCACCTGGATCTCCGATTTCGGCAGGCTGGGAATGTCGAGGAATAAGGTGTAGCTCTTCGACATCTCGAGGGTGTCCACCGGCAAGCGGCTGAATCCCTTCTCCTCCCCGACGCGCATACCACTGCCGGTGCCGACATCGTCGCTTGCGTAGCGATTGTCATGGCCTTTCCCCGCCGTGAAGCCGGCTATCCTCTCAAGGGTCTCTGCCAGGTTAAGAAAATGGCTCACCGCCGAGTCCAGAAGAATGGAATCCGCCATCAAGCTCTTGGCTTCCTCGCTCTGTTTAGTTCTCGTTTCTTTTCGCAGGACGGCTCCGAGCGGAAGGGTGGTGGCGACTTAAACTTGGAGGTAAATATTCAAGAGCTATCGGCAGAGCGGTTATCTTTGGTTATATCGGCAAAGCGATATAACAATGTTGCGGTTCGCCGGCGGTAGGTAGGGGGAGCTCGGAACCGGCGCGAACCAGAGGCCGAGGCAGGGGATGGAAGGAACGGAGAGGATGATCGACCGGAAAATTTCCGGCGAAGCAGTTGCTGCTAAGGTCGAGCTCATGGAGGAGCTTGAGACAGCGGAAGATGGGGACAATGCAGAGCTGGTTAGAGTTGAGACAGAGGATGGCGAGATGATCGCGCTTGCCCCATCATTTATTCCATGTTTGGGATCGTTCCATATTCGCTTCCGCTTGTCGAGCTCCCCATCTTCGTTTCTGTCGCTCGAGCTCCCCATCTCCGTTTTTGCCGGCCAAGCTCCCCATCGCATACCCCGTCAGCCGTTCGTCTCCCTCTTAAATACCGATCATAAAAAGATCCTCTGAGAGAAATTCAGTCATCTCCCGCCTCTTCATATTCTGGATCGAACTTCGTAACGAACACAATTGACGGAGATGGAAACGTGAATAGAAAGGAATCGTGGAAACGCGGAACGTGAAAAAAGGAAACACGGAACGTGAAAAAGGAAACGCGTTTCCCCTGAGGGAAAACTGCTACCATTATAAAGAGAAGAAGAAGAAGAAGAAGAAGAAGAAGAAGAAGAAGAAGAAGAAGAGAAGAAGAGAAGAAGAGAAGAAGAGAAGAAGAGAAGAAGAATAGATAACTTTCAGAAAATAAAGGCAAATGGGCCCATTTAGGAGCAAACTAATTGGCCCATTGGGCTTTCAGAGCTGGTTCGAATGCAGAGTTCTTTCAATTTTGTTCCTTTTTTCTTAATAAAAAAAAAAGTTTTTTTTTTTTAAGGGAGTCCTTTCAAGTTTTGAGCCATATGACTCCGACTCACATTTCACTCGAGTTAAAATCAGCTCAAATTAGTTATAATTTAAAGTTAATTTGCACAAAATAAATTTGATTCAATTCGTAATTGACTCATGTATTTAGGTTTTTCTATTATACATCTAAAATATTTTTATGTATGCAAACATTATTATAGCATATTGCAGTGATTAATATATAAGCACACATATAATATAAATTTAACTTAATACAAATTTTTTGTAAAATAAATATTTAAATTAGCCTTGATTAACTTTAATTTGAATTAAAATTAATATTGTATATCATATCATACACAAAATTTAATATAAAAATTTAGAATATTATTACTATATAATTTTTAATATTAAAATTAATTTTATTTTATATCATATATATATATATATATATATACAAAATAAAATTAGCTTTAATTTAAATTTTTTTGCAATTCTATAAAATAAAAGCATCATTTAAAAATTTATTTTTTGACTTCAATAAGTCATCTAATATCTGTTTATTTCAGTTTGTAGTCTCCGCTTAGAAACCTCTAAGATTTTTGAAGATCTCATTTCATTAATAAATTTAAATTGCTCATAATTTTTCTCACGAATGTTCAAATTTTTACATAAAAATTGCTTCGTCAACTCGATTATACACCACTTTATCTCATTTGAATAATTTTCGTGCCAACACAAATGATTAATTGGTACATAGTTTAGATTCCTTCTAATATTTTAAAAACTTTGATTTGAGTCTTGAGATTGCAAAAGTGTTATTGTTTGATCACAATTAAAGTATAATTGTTAATTTTTTATTATTGTGCTGTTAGATTATTCTCAATTATTAATATTTTGATTTTAAAAAATATAAAGTTGAAATACTAATATTTATAATATTTAGTTTTAGATTTTTAGAGTAGAAAAAGCAATGAACAAGAGAAATTAAATTTTAAATTTTTATTAAATTTTAAATTTTTATTAAATTTAAAAAAAAAATATGAGAATAAAAAAATATAATAGAATAAAAAAATATATGAATGGTAGAATAAAAAAATATATAAATAGTTCAAATTAGTTAAAAATTATCAAATTTTATATTTTTTATAAAAAAAAAGACAACGAAAAATAAGAGAATTGTAAAAGGAGACTAAAACTATTGTACTTCTACAAACTCTATTTCAATTTTAGAGTCCTGAATGCAATTTACCCTTCATTTAATGTTGGGAGAGTGTGATGCTCTTTATTAGTGTTGGTAGAAGGTAGAACAATCAACCATAAACTGGTAATGCATTTACACGCTGTTATCGGATCGATTTCGAGCGAGTCGAAGTCAACTCGAAATCAAAAATTTCGAGCTCAGCTCGGCTTGAAATCGGTCCGAAATCGAAATGAGATATGATTCGAGTCGGCTCTGCTCAAAATGACTCGATTTCGAGCCGGCTCAAATCATGATTCGAATCGGCTCGTAATTATAAAAAAAATATAGAAATATTTTATATTTAAGAGTATTTGATCCCTATACCTGAGAAAAATAAATCTTAAATCTCTTCTATTCTATCACAAAATCATTAACTAAATTATATATAATAATATTTTATTTATATATATATATATATATTTATATTATATATCAATATTATTTATGATATATATATAATTTAGAGTCAAATTGAATCATTTTTCGAGTGAGCTAGGGCTAACTCAAAATTGGCTCGAAATGAATTTCGAGTCAAAAACCTTAGCTCATGATTCGATTCAAAATTTTCGAACTTATTTCGAGTCGATTCAAAAATCAAGCGAGTTTCGAGTTTCGGATATTTTTTAACACCCCTATTACACGCTGGTTGATGTATCCATTAAAAAAAAAAACTGGTTGACGTATTTATTATTTCCCTCTTTATGTGTTCCTGCATTTAATTTGTATTTTCTCTAATAAAAATAAATAAATTACGTCTAAGACCCAGAGAGAGAGAGAGAGAAGACTGGGTGAGACAGAGGAGGGAGAGGAGAGACAAAAAAGAGATAAAATAAATATTGAGAAAAAGTTAATATAATTTAAAAAAAAAGACAAATACGTAGTAATGTCAAAATTAAAAACTCAAATATTTAAAATTTAAAATTATGAATTTATGGCCCAATTTAGTGCGAGGACTAAAATCAAGACAAAAATAATACTAATTTAAAAATAATAATAATAATATAAATAAATTTTCACTAAATTTTATATAAATTTTAATATAAAAATATTATTTTATTTCACATATATAATATTTTTTACTAAAATTATTAACTTTATTTCATATTCTAGCTAGACCAAAATACTCGAATCGAATATAAAATAAAATTGATAGTTTTATTAAAAATAATTGTATATGTGAAATAAATAATATTTTTTATATTAAAATTTATGTAAAATATAATAAAAATTTATTTATTATTATCATTATTATTTTTAAAATTAGTATCATTTTAATTTTGATTTTTATCCTCGTGCTAAATAGAACCATATATTATTACATAATAAACTTAAAAATTTAGGTGTAATTTATCTTCAAAAAAATTGAAGTGCTTTACTTAGATATAGCAACCATCCCTTATCAAGTGGCATCTACACAACAAGATTTAAATATAATAGTCTCATTCGTTACAAATTTAAACTACGAGTAGCACATAATTCCCTAAAAATGTGATGAACGAGTCGTGGAACTAGCAAGCTTAGTGATATTTTAATACTGTGTATGTTCGACAGTCTTCTACATAGAGATCTTTTATTGAAACATAATAATGAAAATATTGTTCGACTTGAAATATACCCTATATAATTATACAGTACCTCAAAGTAGTATAAAAATACTCTACATAGTAGCCAGCCTTAATCCCGCTAGGTGGGGTCGGCTACATGAATCTTTTGTTTCCATTGCGCTCTATCAGTTACCAAATTCTTATCTAAGTTTAAGTAACTAAGATCACTTCTGATAGTTTCTTGTCATGTCTTCTTTGGTCTCCCTCTTCCTTTTTGTACATGGGCAAAATTCAGTAACTCAATTTTTCTAATTGGAGCTTCAATTGGCCTACGATTTAGATGTCCAAACCATCGAAGCCGACTTTCTCTAAGTTTATCCTCAATTGGTGCAACACCAACTTTCTTTCGGATATACTCATTTCTCATTCTATCCTTTCGTGTATATCCACACATCCACCTTAACATCCTCATTTCTGCAACATTTATTTTATTTGTATGTTTCTTCTTTGCAGGCCAGCATTCAGCACCATATATCATCGCTGGTCTTACTACAGTTTTATAAAATCTACCCTTAATTTTAGATGAGATTTTTC
>KZ451999.1:2015819-2051643 GCA_002786265.1 Apostasia shenzhenica
TATATATATATATATATATATATATATATAAATCAAAAAAAATTCATACTTTTTTTTTCACAAACCAAACTATTCTTAATATTATAAAATACTCAAATGAGAAAAAGCTTGATATCAAGTGTTGGCGACTTAAAAGACGTATCATATGCTCATAACAAAATTTAACCGACAATTGAATATCTTGATATTTGGTTGGAGGCCATTTTAGCTATGATCTTTAAAAAATAAAATAAAATATTTTTTTTTCATCAACAATACACAAATTTTAATAAAAAGTTTATTTTATATCACATGCTACACAATTTACAATATATTAATCAACTTTATTTTATATATTATATAATTTTTAATCTAACTTTATTTTCTATTGTACACATATCTATAGAAAAATTATAATTTTTTTTTCTATCATATCTAATTTAAAAAAAAAAATGAAGGCGATTTTAGTCATAATCATAATCAAAATGGCCTCCAATAGAATAGACTATTGTGTTGACCTTAAAAACTTATGTTCTTTTCGGTTTGAAGTTTGAAAGATTAATCGTGAAATAGACGATAGAGTCAACATTGATATTCTTGTTAATAAAAAAAAACTACATATTCGAAGAATTTGATGAGCAAAGACATGTACCTTTTTAAAATATCATATCAAATAAATATTATCAAAAATAATTCTCAAATCTATTTCTTCTTTGGTAATTATTTTATCTGACCTAAATTATTTACTTTTGAAATATATGACAAAATATATTTGAACAGTATACTACAGGCCGAACGACATTGCCATATAACGCAATCGAAAAACTTATGTAGTGCAACATGCAAAATTTGTAAATTAGACTTCAACTCGAGTACGGTCGACCCAAATCTAATTACAAGATAGGTTTGAGTCAGCTCGGCAATATACGATACCATCCATTTTCTCGAATGGAAATAAATTTAGAAAATGTGTTGTAATTGTGAGTTGAATAAGAATTGTGTGGACCCGAACTAGATTTGCCAGAGATTGACTTACTATTATGAATGGCAAGCTTGAAATGTGAACACACCAAGAAACAAGTCTTTGGGTAGCTGAGATTTCAGACTTTTATGACTCATGAGATCTTCATATTTTGTTTAAAAGAAGACTATTGACTTCTACATGCATGTTTATAGTCTGTTTGGCGCGAGGATCAAAACAGAATCATAATAATATTAATTTAAAAAATAATAATAATAATAATAAATACATTATTTTAATTATTCTACACAAATTTTAATATAAAAAATAATATTTTACTTCACATACTCAATAATTTTTAATAAAAATATAAACTTTATTTCACATCTTAAATCAAAATACTCGATTTAAATATTTTGATCTGGAATGTGAAATAAAGTTGATATTTTTCTTTTAAATTTTTAAGTATGTAAAGTAAAATAATATTTTTTATATTTAAATTTGTATAGAATGATTTAAAAAATTTATTTATTATTATTATTTTTTTTTTTAAAATTAGTACTATTTTTGTCCTGTTTTGATCCTATTTTAGTCATTGAACTCAATTATGCATGTACAAAGATCTAAAAGCAAGTAAGACAATGAAAACTTAAGAGGCATGAGTCGAATAAGTGTCGTTAAATCAGACTATAGAAGTATCAAAAAGTCTTATTTTATATGTGAGTTGTAAAAAAAATCGAGATAACAGTCAAAAAGAAATATGTTATAGAGAAGCCAGAGACTACAACCGTTGAACTCAAACGAGTTCATTCAAACAAGCCGCATGACACAATTCTATTTTACATGAAGTTCAATTTCTAGTCAAAGAGTCAAACTTTATATCCATGCGAGAACCAACAAATCCTACGATTATTTCGTAATAAGAGATTGTTGTCATAATTTGGCTAGATCGTCTATGTGATTCTCCCAATAAAATATTGAGATAATTATAGACATGTCGTTAAAATCTAATTATTTTATATATTTAATAATTTATAAACATATTTATAAACAAATTATAGACATCGACTTTTCTTTTGATGGTACTAAGCCGGTGATAACCAAATCCGCACCGGGCATAGCATAAATAAGATAAGAAACTATTATATTTAGAAAATCAAATATTAATATGCAATAGAATGAAAATCTCAGGGACATAAAAGTAATTTTCCATAAGAAGCAAAAATAGAAAGAAAATGCAGATGGGAATTATGAAGCTCTTAAATTTATTCCTTCATGGGTGTGTAGTTCTTCATCGAGACATATAATTGTTGACGGCCTTCGCCAGCGACGCCAGATCGGAGAACTCGTCGTTCTCCCGGCGGATCGGCGACACCACGCCCTCCCTCGACTTGAAGGCCTCGTCGCAGCCCGCCGGAACGCGCAGGACGCCGGCGAGCATCTCGGTGGCGCCGCCGTAATTGCGGTCGGCGGCGGCGTCTGCCGACTTCCGGATGTCCGGGAGGGCGGCGGCGTAGAGGGCGGAGCAGTTCCGGAGCTGGGCCCGGACGAAGGAATCGGGGTCGGCCTGGGCGAGGCCGTCGGCGCGCGAGCGGAGGGCGGTGGCGTTGGTGGCAGTGAGGTTGATGGAGATGACGGCGAGACCGTGGTTGTCGGCGGTGGCGATGGCGGGGTCGGAGCTGAGGGTGGAGACGCAGTAGTCGTAGTTGATGTAGTCGCCGCCGAGGAAGTTGCAGGTTTCGTGGAGGGTGTCGGCTCCGGCGAGATGAGGAGCGGCGGCTGCGGCGGCGAGGAGGAGGAGGAGGGAGGGTAGGAGAAAGGGAGGAGGGTTCATGGCGGCGGAGAGAGAGAAAAAAGAGAGGGATTTTGGGATGGAGAGTTTGGTTAATCACAAGGTTTATATAGAATTTGTGAAAGGAAATTTTGGTCAAATAAAATTTGCCCTTTCAGACTCTTTTTGTGCGTCAAAAAGATGGCACATTTTTATTAGGGTAAATTGTATCCGGGCCCCTGAAATTTTAAGAGTACTTCACATTAGTCAGAGCTTTTTAAAAATCTCGATTTAAGTTCGTAAAATTGTCTTATACAAACACCAGTAATACTTACGACCTCATTTAATTCGAGTGCATTTTTAAGATGATTTAAATTTTTGGATTGAAAGAAATAGAAAACTATTTTTATAATATGTTATGAAATAAAATTATTTTATTTTTGAAAATAAAATTAATTATTCTATTAAAATATGTATACGATGTTAAATAAATTTGAATTTTTAAATTAAAAATTGTGCAAGATATGATATAAGATTAACTATAATATGTATGTTGTGAAATAAATACAAAATATTAGTGAAAATATTTTTTAATATTGTTTGAAGCTTTTGGAGGTTCTAACTAAATGATCATAAAAACAACTTTATTTTACATCTAACATGATAAATTTTATCACATTCTGCTTATTTTTTAAAATAAAATTAATTTACTTCAAATGTTTTTATATATCTAAAAATACAAATATTATGTTTAACATTATCTTTCATTTTATTAAAAATAAATTTACAAACAAACAATGATTAAAAAATCCACACTTTAGTGGTGAATCCTGTCTCAGCGGAAAAGAAGCTTGCTTGGGAATCAAAAAGTCTCTTGTTCGAATTACACTATCATCATAATTTTTAATAATACGAGAAAAATTATAGCATCAAAGGGTGAAATCAATAATTTTTTCAAAGGAGAAAATAAAATAAAAGATAAATTACCAATAGGTCTCTATAATTTACTTCTATTTTTTTCTATAATTTACTTCTAATTACATTTTAATTCACACTTTGCAAAATCTCTCACTTAAATTCTTAATATTTTTAAAATCTTTAATTTAAGTTCCTAAAATTTATAGAGACCTAAAAGTAAAGT
Source organism: Apostasia shenzhenica (assembly GCA_002786265.1). Classification (NCBI taxonomy): domain Eukaryota; kingdom Viridiplantae; phylum Streptophyta; class Magnoliopsida; order Asparagales; family Orchidaceae; genus Apostasia; species Apostasia shenzhenica. The sequence continues at coordinate 2,019,672 of KZ451999.1, forward strand.
AAAATAAGAATCTAATAAAAATCTAAATGAACATTTTTAAAATATAATTATAAATAAGTAGTAAGAACCTATCTGTAGTTTAACTAAAATAAAATTAATGGACAATTTGCTATTTATGAAAATATTATTTACAAGTGTTAACTTTAAAATCAATTAATTGACTACCAAAAATAATACTGTGTCATGTGTTTGGTCCCTATATTATTTTAATCATATCAAATGTTATAATTAAATATTTTATATTATTTTTAATACATATTATTTTATTTTATTTAATATAATTATTTTTTTTTATTATACACATATTTCAAAATAAACTCATAATTTTCATAACATAATTAAATTAATCTCTTTATTAAACAAAAAAACTAGAACCTAGGTGCAATGACACACCTCCACCGGGACTTTAAAGTAATTATCTCTTTCTAAAAAAAACTACTTTTAATTTCACAGTTTACTCAAATTTTAATATAATCATACACATAAATAACAAATTTTATTACAAAATTGCCATCCCACGAAACAGATCTTTAAGATAATAATCAATATTTAATTACTAAGATTTTTCGTTTACCAATATCAAAATTGCACTATTGGCCTCAAACAAACGAGCTTATTTTTTAATAGAGAAAAAATATTATATTTTTTTAAATTTAATTAGAGAAACATTTATTTTAATATTAAAAAGTATGTAAAATATAAAATACTTTAAATTCTAATATTAATATTTGCATTAAATATCAAATAAAGTTGATTTTTATAATTGAAATTTATGTTGGGAAAAAAAAATAACTCCAACCAAACGAGGCTGAATTTAAAGAGCAAAACTCATTAAAAGAAAAAATTTCATGCACACGAGGCATCCAATGATTGGTCTCAAATCGGCCCATTGGCAAAAACTATTTCTTTTAAAAGTGCAGTTTTTTTGTATAAAAAATTATATTACACGGAATTAAATTATTTTTAATATTAAAATTTACATAAAACATGTATTTTTTTAGAAATCGAATATTTTAAATTAAATTATTTTTTGAAAATATATTCAAAATGTAAAATGTATGTAAAAAAAAACCAATAAAATATTATTTTATATTGCAAGATGGTGGATTTTTTTTTTTTTTTTTGATATTAGATGATGGAAAGATGCCTAACAGAAACTTGGTCAAAATTAACAGGATCTCGCAGGCCCCTAAGGAAAATCAACGATAATAACTAACATGAAGAATTAGATCAGAAAAAAGAATAAAAAAATGAATTATTGAATTTAGCCTCTCAATGAAAGCTGCAAATCAGCCAAACTTTCAACTCGTTCATATTCATTCGTTAAATTTAACGAACAAATTTGAACATATTTTTAAAACTCAACTCGTAAATAAATATTTGTTTATATTCAAGAATAATGCACATGAAGATGTTCAGATTATGAAGCTCAATTGTTAGCTCGATTGCTCGTATGTGCAAATGAACCCCTCAAGTATTACGATATAGCAAACTAGTTCTTTAATTTGAAAAATATGTAAGTAGGTCTTTTAATAATTACTAACATAAAAAAAATTTAATACTCATATATTCTATTCTTAATATATTTTCTTTTTTTTCTTGTGAATATAAGTCGTCAAACCCTCGGTAAACTGACGAATGGCGGCAAGCAACGATCGACTTCTTTGGCAGAAGCAGTGATCGACTTCTTCAACAAAGGCGTAGGTGGCAGCCGGCTTCTTCAGTGAAGGTGGCGACTACTTTGACTATTGCAACGGTCGTCCACTTCGACAAAGACATCATAGGCAAGCATTATAAATAATTACTCAAAGAGAAAAAATAAAAAAAAATTTTGCTAGGAGTAAATAAGTAAATATCTAACAATCTTTAACGTCTGAAATCATGAAAGGACCTACTTATATGTTTTTTTGTCACATTATAATATTTAAAGGACCCATTCGTACATATCGGCAAATAAAAAGGACCTAGTTGCTATTTGTCCTAATCATAATGCAATCACAAAATTTGACTTTATTACTTTATCGGTTAAAATTTTTTGATCGTATGGTTCAACTAGAGCACAACCCCATGAAGCCTAACTCAAAAAATTTCAGACTAGATATTAGATTGCTCGTCGAATCTGACTTATTCTCGAGTCTACTCTTAACGCCATACATCGAATCACAGGCACAAAAAATTGCCTAAAAACCTAGGCAGAATAGATTCTTCTTGCTTGAATTCTCACTTACACGAAAAATTGAACACAACATTTAAAATTACAACCATTTGAGTCCGACCGATGAAGAGGGCGATCAGCTCCCACTTCAGATGCTCATATGAGGAGATGTGACCCCTGGGGAGCTTGATGAACCAGGTGAATGTTGCTTCCTTCAGGGTGCTTGCCAAAAGGTGGCACTTGGTGGCCTCATCCGGCTGGCGGTATGCAAAATTAAATGCATATTTTACTACCATATTGTAGCTACCATTTATGTTTTTATTATTAATATATTAAATATCTCCCGGGTATATGTCCCACAATTTTTTTCATTATTTTCTTCGAAACACACACAAAAAATTTTAAGAAAGCTTTTGCATCCTACTCTTTGACGCGAAACTTAGCATAACATTCTCACATCTCAAATACAGCAGAAAATCATGTGACTTGAATACTTCCCAGAAGATCATATATCTTAAGATTAATCTGACTCAAGTACGCTTAATTACAAAATTTTCATAATCTATCTTAGAGTTTTTCTCTAAAAAATATCTCTGTACAGTAGGATCACAGCATTTATTTATATAACTCGATAACTCCACTCCTATTTCTACGTAGGACAATTCATTTTTATATTTTCTCATCATTCATTAATTCTACGTAAGGGTGTTAATATGGATCGAAGATCGAAAATCGATCGAAAGTTAAATCGATTTTAAATCGAATCGAAATCGAGTCGATTTAAATGAGCCGACTAACGAGCCAAAAGTTCGGCTCGATAATAATTTTGAGCCGATTTTGAGCCGGGGTAGGCTCGGCTCGATCCAGCTCGAAATCGGCTCGAATTAAAATACATTTTATATTATAATAAAAAAAAATTGGGATTTGATTCATTTTTCGAGCCGGCTCGAAAATGAATCGAAATCGGCTTGAAGTCGATTGGAATCGACTCGAGCCGGCTCGAAGTCGAACTCAATTGAGCTCGAGTCGATTTCGAGTCGATCGAAATGTGATCAATCCGATTTCGAGCCAATATTGGCTCGGCTCGAAATTGGATCGATAACAGCCCTAAATTTCTACGAGCTTGTCATGACCTGCTTTTCCACCAACAACTCTTTTTGTTTAAGACATCGCCCGACAATTACTCTCTGACCTTTCGGCTACAGGTCGTCACACCTGGTGAAAGTAAAATCAACATAACTGAATCCCTCAAGATGCTTCTCCTTTAAAGATGCAGATAAGGTGAATTTGTCGAAGTAGCACGAGTTTATCACAATCCACTCGGTACCCAAATACTTTCAAAGAGAAAGCAATAAAAAAAAAGATGATGCATCATGCCTAAGCTTATATTTCTATCGATTTTAAAAGCTACAATAAATCTATCATTAGAACGATTCGAGTGGTGCGGCGATGTCAAGGCCAGAGAAGAGGCAGCAAGGAAAAATGACAGAAAGACTGTGTTGCGACACTGCAGAGATGAGAGTGTTTATGATATGATCTCGTTTGGTTCAAAATATTTTTTTTACTCAATACAAATTTCAACTATAAAAATCAATTTTATTTCACATCTAACACAAATACAAATATTAAAATTAAAAATATTTTACATTGTACATTCTTTTTAATATTAAAATAAATTTTTATCTTATTAAATTTAAAAAATATATTTTTTTCTGTTAAAAAAAAATTTCAAACCAAACAAATAAAGAATAAATTTCATCTGTTCTTTTGGCGTTTGTCATTATACAGAAATGTGAGCTCCTGAAGAACTACAAGGAAAAAAAAATCTTCCATCCACACTCGACCATTGCTAGAGAGCTCATCAGCTCAGCAATTATTGCCAATTTTTTTAATATTCATTTATTTTCATACCTTCTCCCTGTAATTATTAATATTAATTCATAAAATAAAAATTATTAATATTAATTGGAAATTATTCACGAAAATGCCTCTGAAATAGCAAAATAATTAAACAGAAAAAAAATGAAACAAAAAATGTACACTGACCAGTCAAACGCTTTACAAAATTAATTCTAAAAACTTCAAACTGGCAATTCCCCGCTTGCTGGCTAGCCTTATGAATGATGAAAAATAAAATTAATTATTATATTAATATATATAATAAATATAATATAAATAAATTATTATTTAATAAATATAAAAAATTTAAAATTAAATCAAATTAATTTTAACTTGATTAAACAAAAAAATAAATCCATCGATAGTATGTAATTAAAAATTAATTTTTTATTATCAAAATTTAGAGAGATTTATATAAAACACATTTTAATTATAAAAATTATATATTTTATCTATAAAAATAAAAAAATTATATATATTATATACAAATTTTTTTAAAAATTAAGAATTAAATTATTAATATATTTTTATAAATTCTATTTTATTGTATATAATTCATAAATCTATAATAAAAACCTACATCTCAATGAATTAAATTTACAATAAATTTTATATATAACTAATTCAGATATAAAATTTAAACTTTAAAATTTATTTTTTTACATTAAAAAAATTTAATATTTTAAACTATAAATTATAAATTTAGAGCTTGAACTACATTGTGATATTTTTCAAAACTGATATAAAAATTATAATTTTATAAGATTTTAGTATAACATACATAATAAAATATCCATTACAACGTTGCAACAGCGTATAATATCGATAATATCCCCTCACATTTACACGCAAAAAAGGTTCTCCAAGAAAGATCTCTTCTCAATCAATTGTTGCAACAGCGTATCGCAAAGGAAGACGACAATTTGAACGATAAAAATATGCGGAAGAAGATACGGAAATATCGATACCTCAATGGGACTTCTAATGTCCCTAGAAGTTAAAAACTGTTGTGGGGCGGACCATCGATGAACCACATACTAATTAGGGGATCTATATCTAAAAAATCCAATTTTTTTTTTGTTTCTTAATCAGAGGTTACATAATTTTAAATCATACCATCATGAAGGGTTATAGATTTTCATAGAACTCATAATACTCGAAATTCTAACAGTTGAATTACTGATTGATAACACAAGAACAGCAGCAGAAAATGTACCATTAAATATCAAAATACCTGCTCATTATTCGACTACTGCAAGCAAATCGCTAGCTTTACAGAAGCAATGCCTCGCCTCTGTCCCCAGGTCCACCTGCAGATAACAATTTAAGCTTTAGCAAATTGAAGGACAAATAATTCATATATAATTTAGTATTTAAATACCGCTTAAATGATTATGAAGTTACAACTAGAGTGAACTGTATTAAAAAATGTCTGCTAAAGGATAAAATGAGAGGAATGTTTAAGGTAATTTGATCGTGTCTATCTTGAATCTATAAAAGTCTCTGGATATTAGTGCGAAGAGATTTAAGTCGTGAGCGTAAAAAGGAAGGGGAAGATAAACAATGAGTTGAAAAGTTGACATTATCTTCATTCAGCGCACACAAATTGTAAATCTAAATAAAACTGAACAAGGAAAATCCAAGTAACCAATCTGTTACGATCCAATTGCAAGATATGGGACTTGAGTCCCACATTGGAAGTATGAGATTCTAATGTGGGGTTTATATGAACTTTGGGCTCTCCACTCCCATGAGCTAGCTTTTGGGGTGTGGTTCTCCCAAAGTTCATATCAATTGGTATCAGAGCCATACACTACGTGTCCGAGTTGCAATCGAGCGGCGCCGGTGGTGACGCCGGTATTGCAGTGTTCGCCCGGGGCTAGAAAGAGCTAGCGCAAAGCCAGCCGGCGTGGGCGCCGGGACTACGGAGCGTGGTGGATTGTTACGATCCAATTGCAAGGTATGGGACTTGAGTCCCACATTGGAAGTATGGGATTCTAATGTGGGGTTTATATGAACTTTGGGCTCTCCACTCCCATGAGTTAGCTTTTGGGGTGTGGTTCTCCCAAAGTTCATATCACAATCCTAACCATTTCGAGATTAATGCTTTGCCACTGCTGTTGTTATATTACTTCTTAAAATGAACACAACTACTAAGCTTTTTCAATTGTGAAGATGAGGACATGCATTCCCAATTTGTTCATATATATGAAACCCTTAACCTTCTAGTGGTTAAAGGTGTTGTGCAAAAATAGCTATACCAAATTTTATCTTTCTTAATTTAGGAATAGGTCCGTGTATCCAGGCTTATATGAAACTCATAGCTCAAGTATAAAGGGTTTAGGGTTAGGCTGTGATTTAAACTTCTACGCATCCACCATCTTGGGTGCCGCTAAAAAAGGTGAGTGATGGATTAGCTTATAGGGTGTTTGGTTCAATATTATTGTAATGTTATATTATGTTATTTAAACAAATAATTATTTGTTTTGATAACATGTCAATGTAACATTATAAAAATCATAAATTATTATTCTAAAATAACATCTATATGTCATCTAAAATTGGGCGAGTGGCATCTAGATGTCACACCAATTGCACCGAATGGAGGTGATATAGGACTGATTTTCTACTGTCATTTTTTAACATATTATAATAGCTTGAACTAAATAAATAATAATTTAGAGATAGTATAGACATCTTGATAATACAAATACCTAGACAGCATTGAACCAAACTCCTCTTATGTTATATCCCACTTTAACACACTGACCAAGCAAAACATTGAGTTTAGTTTAACTATAGTGGATTAAGTTTGCTTTATGTTGCAACCAAAAAGATGTAGGAACTTTTGCAGCAACTTGTCAATTTACCAAATTTACATTTGTCTATGGAGGAATTAAGGTATTTTATTTCAAAGTTTTTTCCTATGTCAAAAGGCTTTTATTTTGATAATAGATATGGCATCATGAACAATATACTAAGATTACTATGTTATTTGATGTCTGTTCAATCATATAAAGACTACTAGGGATAATTCCTCCATCCAAATATATTCAACAAAACATTCTTTATACAAATATATTAAAGTCATGTATAGTAATCATATCCCAACTTAATTTTTGATCTTCCCCACCCTCGGTTACCATCATGAATTAGGCCACCTCACATTTACGTGGAGGCTCCTAAAGATCGAGGATGGTTATAACTATACTACTTCAAATTCCCTTCCATCTTCTCATCCTAAAGATTGAGGATGACATATGAGGAAATCAGCACTATCAATGGAAGAAGTAGTAAAACACTTACATCATAAGCATTGATGTCGGAGAACAGAACCTGAAACAACATAACAATACTCAAAAGAATTAGTACAAGCAAGCTGATACATAATGAAATGTTGTGCGCTAAGGTATATAATAACAAGACGTCCTATCACATTGCGAAAATAAGAAAGTTTTTTTTTTATAATGAAAATAAGAAATTTTTGAAAGTTTTTTTTTATAATGAAAATAAGAAATTTTTGATATCAAAGAAAATACATGTCATGAAGATTGCAAACAAAAGAAAAAGAAATGGAAGAAGATGGAAAAAGAGGAAGGGGAAAAAGAGACAGAAGACTTAAAGAAGTGGGATGACTGAGAGGAAGAAGAAGAGTATAGAAGGTAGAACTCTTTGATACTAAGCACAGGATAATTTATACAAGAAAGGAAGAAAGAAAGAAATTCAAAAAATATTATTTAAAAAATATTATTTAAAAAATATTATTTAAAAAATATTAATGCTCCATAAATTCAGATTAACTAGGAAATAACTTATACTACTGCTTTCTGCAAGGAAGACCACCACTAATGTGAGTTTCAAGAACATAAGATGATTTACTAATGTGAGTTTCAAGAACATAAGATGATTTACTAATGTGAGTTTCAAGAACATAAGGATTTGAACAAAAAGTAAAGTTTACATTCCAAACATAAAGCAAAACATGGAAGAAAAAATAATATTGCTAGAATTCACAAAAGGCAGTCACGCTATTCTCTGACCAAAAAAACATTAGAGGTATAAAAAAAGCACAGAAAGAAACAAGGAATGCCAGGTACAAAATAAATTAAATGCTAAGTACAAAGCAATATACCAAAATAGCGTTATACATTGGGCACAAAAGAAGCTTCAACAAACAACATAAGTCTAGTTACAAATAGAACCTAATGATGACAAATTAAATTCATAATTCTTTTGAGAAAAAAAATTATAGATAATATTTCCATAGCTCAACGTAGCAATTTGAGAAAAGAACAAAGATGAAACATACCTTCTTTCCAGCTTCCAGTTCACCAACTTCAGTACCAACAGAGAGAATCTAAGGAAAAGAAACAGACTCCTCACATATTCTCTCCGTTAAAAAAGCTAAAACTACAGATGATCATTTCACATGCTTACCTCTCCCATTAGATATCTTTCAAATTTAACAGCTGATTTGGGCAAAAGCACTCCACCGGCAGATTTCTAAGAAAGAAAAAGTAAATAGCAAGAAAGATAAGGTAAAATAACACATGAAAGAAACAGGAAAGACAATATTCTAGCTACCATTAAGCCTCAAGATCTTCTCTGAAGGCATATGCTCTCTATACAAAGATTAGGCTATAACATACAGATCAATCCTCAAATTGATAAGAAAAACATAGATGCTTGGCAGGCAGCTATATTCGAAACCCGAAACCTACTCAATGATTCCTCAAACTTGCTCGATTCAATATAAAGTTGATACCATCATGACTTGATATCACCTTGCTAAATTGAAATTGATTCAAAACAATATGTTTGATTATGTAAGTTCTTATTCACATGTGTAAATATATATATAGTAATACTTAGCACGTACGTATTATTCAGGGTGCATGAAATAAGCAACAAAAAGTGCTCACACATGTGTACATATACATTCAATTACTAGGTTTACATGTAACAATGCATCATATGTACGATACATTTATAATTTAAAAAAAAAGCCAGTAACTCAACTTCAATCTAGTTGTAACTTAATTTAATATGGATTAATTTTAAATTGGCATACTCGAGCATGACCAAATCAAAATTGCAATGAAGGAACTCTTATGATGCATTTTAGAGCAACTCATTTTTGCCTGAATTGTTCCCCAAATCATCCAAAAACATATAATCACGATTCCATTGCTCATCAGCAGCATTTTGTAAGGGAAGAGACGATAAAGTATGTGGTGAATAAAAACCATTCTATATGCTAAATGATGCTATGAAAATAGTTAAATTATACGTGGGTAACTGTCTTTTTCAATGGGACTACTATTGTGAAATCTTGGGGAAATGTTTGAATCATTTCTATTTTCTATGATGTTCTATCTATTTATTATTGTTTCACATACTTTTTTTTCCTTAATCCTTATGTGTGACTTGGATCCTTGACAATAGAGATTTCTTTGAGAAGCTTTGCTCGAGATCAAAAACATGAGGGTCAGATTTGACCGTCTGTTTTGACTTATTTGACTTCATACAAGCACTTCAAGTCAAATGCAGGTGTTTAGATGTCAGAAGCTCACACTTGATCAAACTAACTCAAAGGAGTAGAGGAAGGAAACCGAAAATGTAATCAAAAAGGTTTTTCTTCTCAACAAGGTTTGTGCAAAGCCAGAAAACATGATTTTCGAGAACGTTTCTCTAAATTCTTCTCTTACGGTGTTGACTTAGCTTCTCTGTCTTCATCTTCAACTTCAGAAAATGATAGGTCCAAAGATCATGCATAAAGTTTTATAACTACGATGATATTAGGTCCAACATAATAAGGCTAGCCTCAAAAAAAAATTAGCTAAATGCGAAGGTGTCCATTCTATGCTTGCATGCTCTATCGAAAGTGAAGGAACTTGTATCCATCATTTTGGGACACCTTATATTTATCGACTTTTCTCACTTATCATTCAAGAAATAGAGTCGTGATTTATTTCCCAAACATTCAAAAAGCATGGGATCCCAGCAGCATTGCAAAACAACCGACAACAGGTACGAGATAATCCGTCTTCCATTGATCTCCACAAACTTTAGCTGAACGTCACTCCCAAATGAATACTTCAATCCCCAAACAATAGATTTAATAGAACTCGCAGAACATAAATCCCATCCGTCTCAAAAACATCTTCCACATATACCAAAGCCCAGCTAACATCTATCTGTCAGTAAGCGAAGGCATACCTCGGGAAGCTCCTCCAGGCGAATCAGAACCCTATCCCCCAGCGGAACCACCTGAGCTCCATACAACGAAAAAACAAATGTCAGAATGATCTGTTGAGAAATAAGGATATAAGGCAGGAAGAGAGGCGGGGACGACCTTGGAGGACTCCCATTTCTGCGCGACGGCCGAAACCCTAAGGCAGTTCCGGCGGCTGACGTCGCGACTCCGTTTAGAGAGCGGAGCAGCGGCCGTAAGAGTATGAGGAGGCCGCGGCTGAGAGGACAGGAGGAGGAAGGGTTTAGTGGCGTTGAGCAGGGAAGACGCCGCCATGGCCGAGAGAGCACCGAAGCCAAGTGAAGACCGTATAATCCTCACCCAACGTTTATGAAGCCCGCACTGTGCTTCACTATTTCTACGGTGTTAACATGGATCTAACATCGAAAATTGAATTAATTTCAGATGAAATTAAAATTGAGCCAATTTAAATTATATATTATAAATTAAATTGGCTCAATTTTAATTTCATCTGAAATTAATTCAATTTTCGATGTTAGATCCATGTTAACACACTAGAAATAGTGAAGTGAAGCACAATGCGGGCTTCATTAACGTTATATATATATATATTAAACCGAGCCTATTCGGCTCGAGATCGACTTAAAGTTGATTGGGACCGACTCGATCCAGCTTAAAGTCAAACTCAACTGATTTTGAGCCAATTTCAAGTCGATCGAAATTTGATCGATTCGATTTCATATTAGCTTAGCTCAAAATCAAATCAATAACAGAGTTTGGCTCCAAGATCTGCAGTTGTACGATGTTTAGATTAATGTATATTAGCTATTAATTCAACTTTATAGGGAGCTATATATGAATCGAATCGACTTTACTCAAATTTATTTTTTTAAATACAATTAACATATTTAATTATTTATTATTTATATGTAAATAAGTGTTAGTTAACTCAATTTTAAGCCTATTAAGCACTTTTTAAAAAAAATGATTTGTTTAGAGCTTGAGTTGGCTCAATTAACGCTCGAGCCAACTTGAAGTTGAGACGAGCTAAGCTAGAGTTGTACCTGACTTGGCTCAAACTCAAATCAAATGAAAAAACTTTTTTTTTTCAAAATTTCTTAAAGTTTGGTTACTTGAAATTAAATAGATTTGGCTTCATGAATAATTACAGGTCTCTTTTAAATGCATATGTTCTTATCATCTTCATCGTTTTCATCATTTCTCGCATGCGATATCTACGAATTAGGCGTGCATGAGAAGAAAATTTATTCTATTTACTTCTATATTTTACTATAATAAAGGTATCGTTCCTCATCCCTATTAGTCGTGGGACAAGCGCCAAGGACTGCAATCCTAAGGAAAGAGCGAGAAACTTTCGATTCACGAATGCTTGGGTAATTCGTGGGAGCCTGTCTAACTATTTGTAGAAATTTTAACACTATTTTTAGTACATTTTATTATTTTTTTGAATTTTTTAATGTAATAAAAAAATTCATCTGATTTATTTCATGATAAACTTGGTTGGTTTGATCATGAATCTGACAACAAAGAGTGATATCTGATATGATATTCAGCACCCTAAAAGAAAGTAAAAATTACTCTTACATCCGACGTATTAGTAAAGCTGAAGTCTGGAAAGCTTTAAAGAAGATGAAACATAAAAAAGCAGTAGGACCAGATAACATCCCAATTGATGTTTGGCAGTGCTTAGAAGATGAAGGAGTTTCTTGGCTTACTAGATTGTTTAATATGATTTTGAAGACTAAAAGAATGCCAAATGAATGGAGAAAGAGTATATTAGTACCTATTTATAAGAACAAAGGCGATGTACAAAATTGTGCCAATTATAGAGGAATTAAATTAATGAGTCATACTTTAAAACTTTGGGAGAGGGTGATCGAACAAAGGTTACGCCATAATACTAAGATATCAGAGAATCAGTTTGGTTTTATGCCAGGTAGATCTACTATAGAAGCCATTCATTTATTAAGAAGTTTAATGGAGAAATTTAAGGAGAGAAAGGAAAACTTACATTTGGTTTTTATTGATTTGGAAAAAGCTTATGATAAAGTCTCAAGAGAAGTACTTTGGAGAGTTTTAGAAAAGAAAAAGATTTGCACTATTTATATTCAAGTTATTAAAGACATGTATAAAGGGGCTGTTACCTCTGTTCGGACACAAGGAGGTTTGACTAAGGATTTTCCTATTACAGTTTGATTACACCAAGGCTCGGATTTAAGTTCGTATCTTTTTGCTTTGATTATGGAAGTCATGACTGGACATATCCAAGATGAAGTGCCTTGGTGTATGCTCTTCGCAGATGATATTGTCCTTATTGAGAAAACTAAAGAGGGAGCTAAAGCGAAACTAGAGCTTTGGATGAATGCTCTAGAATCTAAAGGTTTGCAAAGAATTTGGTAACTGATAGAGCGCAATGGAAACAAAGGATTCATGTAGCCGACCCCACCTAGTGGGATTAAGGCTTGGTTGTTGTTGTTGTTGTTGTATGTAGAGTTGAAATTGTGATGTTTATTTCTTTGCTTGAATAAGTGTTTGGTTTATAATAATGTTACGCAGCATTTAATTCAATATTATTTTTATATTATTTTTATATTATTTTATTTTATTTAAAAATTATTATTATTTAATTTAATAATATATTTAAATAATATTATAAAAAATAATTAAATTATAGTATGACATCTAAATATCATAAAAAATTAAATAACATTTAAATAATATAATAACAACAACCACAAAATCTTAATCCTACTAAATTGTTCAATAATATTAAAATAATAATAAATAATATTAAAATAATATAATAAATATTAAAATAATAACGAACTAAATATATTTTAAATTTATATAATATCAAACCAAACCGCTCATGATTTACATCTAAATATCATTTGATTTATTATTTCATATCATTGATTATGACACTATCATTACTTTATATTTAAAAATACTTATTTTTTGTTATAATTTTTGATATATTTAGATTATTCTTTAGTTTACATCATGTTATTTGTGACGCTCGTGGTCAAAGAGGGCAGAAAGTGATCATCGGGTCATATCCTAAAAGAAAAAAATCACTGAGGCAAAATACAATTCTTAGTAGGCTTCTAGACCAATAAATTGTAGTAAGGGAAGCACTAAAATGAATCATTCTATATTAAAAAAAGAAGAAATCCTGAACTGTATAAATAGATAGTGTGATCTCAAATGATAAAAATATCTTTTGAGGAAAATAGTGAGATAAATAATGAAAAAATTCATAATTAAATGTGTTTGATCTGAAGTAATATTAAGATAAATAACTTATCAGAAAGTACTCAAGTAATGCACTTCTCTAAAGCTAAAGCAGATAATATTTCTATATTTAGACCACGGGATATTACAATATAGTACCAGAGCCAACCTCTCTTTCTCCTAGTGAGCCTGTGCCCGTGATTGAAGAGGGCTGGAGGTGATCATAAGATGTTACAATATAACATCAAAACTGACCTCCAGCAGTATGATATAACTCGAGGATGAATCAAGTGGAAGCTGATGAGCCTATGACCCCCACGTGCTTCCTAAGAGAAAGAAATCACTGAGGTTAAGTGCAACTTCTAGTAAGCTTCTAGACCAATAAATCGATAACTAGTAAAAAGAGTGACATAAAAATTAATTGCCCCACAACAGAAAGGGGGAGATCCTAAGTCATATAAATAGATAATGTGATCTCAAGTGATAAAAAACGTGAGACTAATGATAAAAAACTTCGTAATTAGGCGTGCTCGGGATGAGTGATCTACTAGGAAGTACTTAAATTATGTAGTTCCTTAAAATCAAAGTGAATAATACTTTTATATTTAAATCTCTGGATATTACATTATTAATAGCTATCTTTTATTTTAAAATTTTTTATTTAACATTAGCTGTTCATAATGATAATAATCATTTAAAATATAAATTCTAATGTATATATTACTAGTAAGATCTAGTAACAAATATTCAAATAAGATGTGATTTCTAAATGTGGTGAATTTCCATTTAATAAAAGATTAATAATTCTGAAAATGACCATGATGAATAATTTATATTTGGTAAAAAGTTGTATTTCTCATGCATATTTGGATGGTTCTTTAACTTGATTTAAAATTAATTGATTTATTATAACATTAGATTTCGTTAGTTTAATCACAAATTCACACGTCATTAATTTTGACATTTTTTTTTTGTTAAAGACCTTATAACCTTAACTTAAACATCTAAAAAATAAATAAAATTCATCTATTTAATTTATGTAATTAAATTTATTTTAAATTTTTAGATAATTACCAGGCGGAAGAACAAAAATATAGAGGTACTTATTTTTAAATTTTTTATCTTCAGTTCATTTTAGTTTAATATTTTAGGGTATATTGCATTAGGCTCTTAAAGCAAAAGGGCATTATAAACTAATCTAACTTTTTAAAAAAAGTAATTTTAGCCTTTGAAATTATAAAAATATTACAATTTGAGTCCCTTATCTATCAAAATGTCATTATTTTTGTTATTTTTTAATAAAAATATGAAATTTGATCAATATTTGACAATTGAATTATCTATACCCTCACTACTGACTTATTTCTAAACATTAGATTTAAAAATTAAAATTAAAAATTAAAAAAAAAAGCTAAGAATTAATTTCGCCTACCTACTGCTTTCTCCTCTCTACAAATATAAAATTAAAAAATAAACTTATTATTATTTTAAAATAATATTAAAAAATATTAAAAATTTGATAATTGGTATCAAACTAAAATAACATTTTACAACAAAAATTTAAATTGAGGTTTATAAATATTATGATCAATTTGCAATATAATTCTAATCTCAGGAGCCTCAACGTAACTTTCCCATCATTTAATTAGGGTAAATAGCATTTGGGTCCCTCTAGTTTACTTATATGAACAAATAGGTCCATCGAACATTTAAATGTAGCAAATTGGTCCTTCAGTTTAATGAAATATGCACATAGGTCCTTGGGCCGTAATAGACGTTAGAAATCACTCTATCTCCTCCCCGCATTTCTCTTTTCTCCCGATCGCCGCGCACGGGCGACGCAGCCGGACCCCAGTGGCCGCGCGGCGTGTGCGAACCACCGGCGATGGGTCCAGCGGCCGCGCGGCGGGTCGTACCGGCATCGCCTGTGCGCGGGAATCGAGAGGGGAGAGAGGTGCCTCTCTCTCTCCTCCCGAACCCCACGCACGGGCGACGTCGCGGCCATGCGGCGTGCGCGACAGACCGGCGGCCGCGCTTCGCCCGCACTGCCGTCGGCGGGTCGCGCGGCCGTCGCCCGTGCGCGAGGATTGGGAGGATTGAGAGGCGGCCTCTCTCTCCTCTCGATACCCGCACACCAACGTGGTTGCGCGGGCGTCGCGCAGCAGCCGGTGGGTCGCATGGTCTCTCTCTCTTCCCGATCGCCGCGCATGGGCGACGCCGCGGCGGAGCCCGCACGGGGCATGCGACCCACCGGCGGCTGCGCTGCCGACGGGTCACACGGTCGCGCTCGTGCGTGGGTATCAGGAGGAGAGAGAGGCCGCCTCGCACGGGCGACGGCCGCGCAAGCGCCGCACTGTTGCCGGTGGGTCGCACGGGTCCGGCTGCCCTGGCGTCGCTAGTGCGCGGGGATCGAGTGGAGAGAGAGAGAGGCAACTCTCTTTCCTCCCGATCCCCACGCACAGGCAACGCCGGCGCGACCCGCCGTCGACCGCTCGTCCGCCGGTGTGTTGAACATGCCGCACGGCCGCTAGGGTCCGGCGGTGTCACCCGTGTGTGATGATCGGGAGGAGAGAGAGATGCCAGGAGGAGAGAGGGCGATTTCTAACGTCTGTTATGGCCCAAGGACCTATGTGCATATTTCATCAAACTGAAAGATCATTTTGCTAGATTTAAATGTTCGAAGAACCTATTTATCCATACAAGTAAACTAGAAGGACCCAGATGCTATTTACCCTTTAATATATAGTAAAATAGGGGGCATTCCGCACACCTGCCCCTATTGGCAAATTACTGAAAGTCTCTTATAATTTACTCCTTAATTATAATTTGAATCATATATTTTTTTACTCGTTTACTTAGGCTCTTAATATTTTTTAAAATTTTATTTAAGCTCTTATAATTTAAAATATGCACTTAAATCATAAAGAGTAACTAATTTTTCATCTTGTTCGAAAGCAAACCGATGTAAAAAGATCATTCTTTGGATCATACAAAACTTTAATTATGGTTTTTT
Source organism: Apostasia shenzhenica (assembly GCA_002786265.1). Taxonomy (NCBI): domain Eukaryota; kingdom Viridiplantae; phylum Streptophyta; class Magnoliopsida; order Asparagales; family Orchidaceae; genus Apostasia; species Apostasia shenzhenica. The sequence goes on from KZ451999.1 coordinate 2,036,208, forward strand.
TCCAATATTAGCTTCACAATTTTTCTTTAAAATGAGCCTCTAATATTTCTGAGCATATTATTATTTATCTATATAATTTAGGAACTCCCTTTTTAATATGAAATGACTTATTTCTACGCTTCTTCACTTAGAAGTGAGCAAGAGCTGCTCTTTATCTGAGTAATTTCGATTTAATTATACGAATATCTCTCTGATAATTATTTCCTACTCTCTTCGGTCATGGACATCACAAGTTCTCTTAGGTTGTTCTAAATTATAGTTTAGATTCCTATTCATTTGTTTGTGCATCTACTACTGTGTTGACGTTGACCTCCAATATTAAATTTTTAATATTAATATTTAATAAATATAATATAATATAATATTAAAATAACATTGACTATTGAACCAAATTTGAACATAATTAATTGTTAAATTTGCATCTTCATTGTGAAAATAACCCATCCTGAAACTTCTAGAAGTTACAACATTTTTTTTTTGTTTGTTTGATAGTTTCTGGAAGTTAACACTTGCAGTGTGTGTTACAAATATAATAAATTACATATTTACCCAGCTATTTATTGCTAATCATTTGAGCTTGGGGGCTCACATGTTTGCCCAGATGTTATTAACATTAATCTGCATCAAGCCGGCCATCAAAATTAATCTCAGTTAAATTTTATATAAATTTTAATATTAAAATTATTTTTATTTTAAATCCCATAAGTTTTATTATAATGTTAATTTTATTCAAAATTCAAATTTTGAATAACATATTTCATCAAAAATTAATTTTAATATAGTTAACATTAATCAGATTAAATAAAAATATTAAACAACAACAAGTATTAATTTCACTAGGTGAGATCAGCTATATGAATTTTTTATTTTCATTCCGTTTTGTACATGGGCTAATATCCAATAACTCGATTTTTCTAATTAGAGCTTCAATCGGCCTACGATGTATATGTCCAAATTATCTAAAGCCAATTTTCTGTAAGTTTATCCTCAATTGGTGCAATATCAACTTTCTTTCTGATATACTCATTTTTTATTTTATCCTTATGTGTATATTCATACATCCACCTTTGCATTTTTATTTCTATAATATTTATTTTATTTATATATTTTCTTTTTGCAGATCAACAATCAGCATTATATATTATCACTGATCTTATTATAATTTTATAAAATTTACTCATAGAATTTTTTTATGTCACAACACAGTAGAAGTATTTCTCCATTTACCATCTTACTTGAATCTTGCTAATAACGTCATTATCTATTTTGCTATCATTTTGAATGATTGATCCAAGATATCTAAAGCGGTTACTTTTTTTTGATAATTTAATTACTAATTATTATATGAAATTAATCTGAACTGCTTGTTAGTTGGAAATTCTACAATATAATATTTATATGCGGAATTTATATTGTAGGTAATTTTATATACCAATTTTGCAAAAGAATTATAATTGCAATAGATAAAAGTTTGCCAAGCATGGTAAATTTGTAAATAAAATAAGTAAAACAGAAAGAGAGAAGAAAGTTATGCCACAATTTTCACTCTCCCTACCCGTATTCAAAGCGCTGGCACTCGTGTAATCCTGAGAACCGGCAAATTAAATGAGAGCATTTGAAGTAGGTGAAAGTGCATTCAATTTTTAATTTTTTTTACAATTTACCCCCTAACACTACTAAATATAATGATAATAAGGGTGTTTCTGCAAAAAACAGAAAAAAGGGTTTTCAATTTTAAAATTACCGGATCTCCGATCGCTTATTCGGGCCGCGGATCATGGCTGACCGTTCGATTGTTGGGGTGGCAGATTCAGTAAAAAAGAACAAAGTCACGCCGCTTTTCACAGTTTCCTTTTTATCCACAAGAACCTTCTGAAAGTCATTGGAGAATTACCGTTATACCCCAACAAGCCATCGGTGGAACACGGCGAACCCGCTCTGCTCCTCCCACTCCACGAACTGGTTTCCTTCCATATCCCAACTCCGGCGGCCGCTGCCGTCGAAGAGAAGGCTGCCGATCCTCCCTGAGAATCGAAGCGAGTTGAAGGACGAAGAGGCCGAGGAAATCATCCGGTCAACACAATCCCTCAGCCACCCGCGGCCACCGGCGGCGGCCTCCGCGACTTCAGTCTCCGGAGGGGCAGGTTCTCCATCGCCGGCGGCATTCTCCGGCTTGTCCTCCTTCGCACCCTCCGGCTCCCTTCTCAGCCGCTCCAATACGGCCTGCACCTCTTCTTCCACCAGGTATTCGAAGGAAGACCTGAGAGAATAGGATCGCCCGTGCGCCGCCGCGACGGCTGGGACTCCATCTGCCGCCGATCTCCTGCTGCTCACGCTGCCCAGCTCGAGGTGAAAGCTTTCTGCTCCGGCCGAATCGTCCGCCAGCGGAGGGAGACGGATGGATGAGCGGCAGAGAGGGCAGGACGGCGTCGATCGGAGCCACGTGTCAACGCACTGGGAGTGGAAGGCGTGGCGGCAGGCGGGGAGGAGACGGAGCTCGTCGGCTGGCCGCAAGGCGCCGAGACAAACTGCGCAGTCCAGGGATGGGGATTTGGGAAGGGAGGCGACAGAGGAGGCAAGCGTGAAGAGCGGAAGGGACGAGATGAGCTGATCTCGGTCGCTCGCCGGCGACGATGTGGAGGCGGATGCGGTGAGGCGGCTGAGGAGAGGAATGGGGGACGGAGGAGAGGAGGAGGAGGAGGAGGCAGAGGGGGATCGGGAAAGGAGGCGGAGGAGAAAATGGATGGAAGCGGAAGCGAATATAACGAACGCTATAATGCCGACGATGATAAGAAGACTCAGGCCACCGGAGTGGCCGTCTCTTCCACTAGCGGTGGTGGAGATGACGGATGAATTAGGAAACTGGGGAGGAGGAGGAGGAAGCGGCGGCGGCGGCGGGGAAGAAGGAACCGCCAGCATCGTCTCTGGTTTTAGTTTGGGTTTGCGAGCGTGTCGCAGTCTCTTTCCTCTTGAAACTTACTAGATAATAATAATAATAATAATAATAATAATAATAATAATAATCTAAAAAAGAAACTCCAACTAAATGAGAACAAGATCCTGAGTCCTATCTGGGCTGTAAATTTGAATAATTGCAGCTAGGTTCCAGAGTTACAGGAAATATATATTTAACATTTAACATTCATTTTATATCATATTTCTTTTTATTTTTCAATTTATGTTAGTTAAATATACTTTAACGGCCAAGTTTATCAGTCATTTAATTTATGTCGGCCACCATCTTTTCTATCTCTCCCTGTCTCTCACTCTCTACATATACATGTTAATATAAATCTAAAAGGTCAGATTATTAATGATGTAATTTTGAATCGTCCCACTTCGAAAAGGGAAGGAGATCCTGAGCTGTGTAAGTAGATAATGCGATCTCAAATAGTAGATGCGCCTTTGGAGCAAAACCGTGACGCAAATGATGGAAAACTCCATAATTGAGCGTGTTTGGGCTGGAGCAGCATTGGGATAGGTAACATTCTGGGAATATTTGAATCACGGTATATTACAATATGGTATTAGGGTCGATCTCCCGCAGTACGATGTAGTTCGAGGATGAACCAGGCAGAAGTTAGTGGGCCTATGACTCCCGTGGTCGAAGAGGGCAGGGAGTGATCACCGGTGATATCCTAAGAAAAAAGAATCACTGAGGCAAAGTGTAGCTCTTATCAGGCTTCTAGGCCAAATAATAAGTGGTGAGAGGGGCATAAGAATGAATCGTCTCACATCGAAAAGGGAGATAGATTCTGAACTGTATAAGTAGATAACATGATCTCAAATAGTAGCCTTGCCTTTTGGAGCAAAACTGTGAGTCTAATGATGGAAAACTCTATAGTTGAGCATGCTTGGGCTAAAGCAGCATTGGGATGGGTTATCTTCTGGGAAGCACTCAAGTCATGCAATTTTTCTAAAGCCAAAACGGACAATACCTTTACATTTAGATCATGGGATGTTACAGTCCTATTCGCCCAAATTTTTCACTCAAGTCACACAATTTGTCAACATTGATTTTTTTTAATGAATTATGTTAAAGTTAATTGTCAAGTTATTATTTTAAAATTTAAAATTTATGTTTAAGCATTAAAAATATATTTAAGTATTTTTACTTGGCAACTTTTTTTCCATCTTCACATCATAATCTAAAATATTAATTTTTTATATTTAATTTTTTTTAAATTTTTAAAATGATAATTTAATAGTTAAATAACCTAATGAAATTCATAAAAAAAATCACATGAAAAATATTTTTAGTGGGAGGAACTTTTTTTTTTTTTTTAGTGGGAGGAACTTACATATATAGTACATTTTATTGTTATAGATCTACATTAAACCAAAAATTTATCTCAAATATCTTGATGGAATTACCCTTAAAATAAAAACTTAAGTTGTTGGAATTCCCACTCAAATGAGATCTTTTACTTTTAATTTTATTTAGGTATTTTTCCAGTGATAAAAATATCAATGATCTTCCATAAAAAAAATCAATGACTCTCCAAAAATACAAAAAAAAATTCATTAATAGTTCAAATCAGTTATTTGATATATATATTATAATCCACTCATTATGAAATTTTTTATTATTTTTTCTAAATAAATTCATTATCAATGGAGCACAATATATTTTGATCTTGAGCTTGCATGAATTGCTTTCTTCTTCTTGATATATATATATATATATATATAATATGGCTAAGATTCTTTGTTAATAATATAAAATTAAAATAAAAATGTGATATATATCATTTCATATATTAGATGCTAATATGTCATAAGCTAGACAATAATACGAATGAATAAAAACATTTACTAAAGCAAAATATATTATAATAATATTATATAAATTTATTTTTAGATAATTAATCAAATATACAAATTATTCTATAATGCATATCACAAGCTTATAAAACATGAAAGAATGCATGTGATCGAGGAGATTTTATTCTAATGGGCCAGTCGAAGGGATATATATAGGTAAGTTTATTGTGGAAAATGAGATTATTTTATATCAAATTAACAACATTAGCAAAAGAATATTAATGATATATGATTTATAAAGAATATAAGAATTAATTTGTTTGAAAATTTGAAAATATTATATTTTAAAAATACATAAGACCATAAGAATGCTTATGTTATGAAATCTAAAATATCAGTTGGAATGAGATAAAATCAAAAAGAGAATATTGAAAAAGAGTGACATAAAATTATAAAAATAAAATAAACAACATCCTTATAAGTCATATGAATATGTACAAATAAGATAATAAACAATAATTAATTCATAAAATGTGATTTATTTGAATTTCAAAAATATGATTTATTTAATGATACAAATGATGATGATGACCGTTATTCAAAAAAAAATGTTGATGATGATATATTATTGACATTGTTATTATGGACTCCTTTATTTGATTTTTTGAATTTAATTTTTGAAGTTAATATAAATACTATATTTAAGTTATTTTTAACAAATTTTTTTAACTTTCTACTTTGTAGGTGACTAAAATATAATTTTTTAATTAATAAAATTTCAATTATAAATTTGCCCAAACTATTACTATTCTTGCACCTGAAGCTCACAAATGATAGAAAGAAAAAGTGATGAATATATAAGTTTTAAAAATTATGAACTTAAATGAAGTACTTTTATGAATTTAAGTGGTATTACCTCAAAGTCCTAGACTATAATTTTCTCTCTCTCTCTCTCTCAATATATATATATATATATATAGTATGGGCTTGTTTGGTTGGAGGACGAATTTGGGAAAGGAAAGGGAAAATAATTTATTTTATAGAGTTGATGGAAAAGAAATTTATTTTAATATTGGGAGGTGTGTAGGATGTGAAATAAAGTTGATTTTAAGGTTGGAATTTGTGTTTGATGTGAAATAAAGTTGATTTTTAAGGTTAGAATTTGTGTTGGATGTGAAATAAAGTTATTAAAATTTATAATAAATTTAAAATATTATTAAGATATTTTTTTGCCCATTTTTGGGCTCATGCCAAACAATGAGTAGTAAATATTGAAAATTTGATATTTAAATTTAAATATAATTGCCAAGCCTAAATATATAAGCAAAATATTTTTGAGATTGCCCAAAAAATTATAGGAATAATTACCTACATGCCACACAATTTAGTTTTATTTATGCCTTATTCATTCATTTTTAGTCAATTACGCTATACACACTTAAAACATTACAAAATCTTACATACACACATTTGAATTAAAACTTAATCAAAATCTATTTGAAAAAAAATATTCCATTAGTAAATCATTAAAATTATATTTTTACTCTTAATAATACATATTTTTCTCTTCCTCAATATTATACTAAAGCGCTGATTTGTCCTAAAATTAACATGGATGTCTCCTTCCTTTGCAGCCACCTAAACATTAAGGTTTTAGGATTTTCACTCAAAATATATTTACATATCCTTAAAATAATATTATGAACGGCCCAGATTTTTTGTAATCTAACTATAGTTAGGTTATTGAAAATTATGATTACTCATTATAATAAAAATAAATTAAAAAAATATATATGTAAGATTTTATAATATTTTGAGTGTGCATAGCATAGTTAACTAAGAATGGATGAGTAAAATATAAATAAAATTAAATTATATGGTATGTAGGTAATTATCTCAAAATTATATGTTTTCATTGGAAATTGAAATAATTGATGAATTGAGGAGATTCATCGCCATTACCCTTCGCCTTGTTCTTGTTAAAGGGAAGGGCCAAAAATACAGTAATTAATTGACCAAGAAAATAAAATATTTATATATATATATATATATATATATATATATAGCCTGGTTATCATAATATTATCGTTCAATTAATATCAAGCATGATAATGTACTGTTAAATTTATTTTATTTTATGGTGAGTACGATTATATTTATTTATATTTGAACTTCTTTGATATCTTCTTTCTATGGCTTTAACACATTAACAAGATCAAATCATATAAAATATTTTATTATTGACACGAAAGTGCTCAAGTCAATAAAAAATTGGGACCATAGTCTTGTAAAATATGTAAATAGAGAAGATCACGCGATTTTATATACGAGAAAACACACAAATAATGAAAAACCATAATCGCATGCATAGAGCCCGGAGAGAAAATCTTACATGTTATATCAAAAAATAAAATTCAACTTTTTTATGTAAATTTCATATAGATACCTATAATTTGAAATAAATAACATGTTGATTCATAGTTTTAAAATGCATCCAATCAAGTCCTAATAATATATTTAATCTTCAAGGTTTCACCATTAAATTATCTCTTACTTAGAAGAAAATTTATTATTCTACCTTAAATATATTATATTGATATGAAGTATAAAATAAAGATGAAAATTACAAACTTCAAAAATTTTTAAATCACTAACAAATTAATTTTAATATAAATTTCTGAATTTTATGTAAATTTAAATTTTTTTGAGAAACTTTTTTCATAAATAAAAGTAGATCATTAAACTTAACTCAAATTTTTTTTATGTCATTAAAATTAACTCAATTGAAATACATGCAAGAACCATAAAGGCTTGATTATTTAATGAATTATAGATATCCCTCAAACGATGATATTAATTATTCCTTTTTTTTTGAAGAGAATAATCAAATTATAAAGAATACATAGCATGCGCAGGAAATCAAATTTAGAAATTAAATATGCCTTGAAATTGACCAGAACGATACCATTAAAAAAGATTTAAGGAATAAAAGGAGGATCTATATGTAATACTATTAGAATATTCTTAATCTAAATTTAAAAATAAAAATATACCACATGAAAAAAGATGGATAAATACTTAATCTAAAAGATAAATCATGAACTTGTTTTAGTAATTTTTGGGGGTGTTTGACATTCTTTTGTATAAAATTTAAAAAAAAATTATAATATCTAAATTTTTAAATTTAAAACATAATATCAAAGTTTAATATATAATCTTAAGTCTCATATAATATATCAATTTGATTCATTTTTTAATTTTAATATTAATATTTTATAAAATATACAAACATTTTTTTTTCTTTGAAGCAGATAGACAACCGACAGGTCATCAGCTTGCTCTCTCTCTCTCTCCTCTTAGCTTTTTTGTCTCTCTTTTTCTCATGCTAGGGCCATGAGAGGGCGGCTGAGCAGCCCTACGCCGACAAACGCAAAGCCTCATACAAGAGTCATCAGAGAGGTATGTGGCTGCGGGGATCTCACTTATAACTCCTCTCATGAGTTTAGGTATGCAAAGCGTTATAATTGTAAAAAAAAAAAAGAAAGAAATTGTAGTTTGCAAATTTTTATAATATTTTAATAATAATAAAATTTAAAAATAAATTTAATTGATAAATTATATTTAAAATTATATTTTAATTGATATAATTTATCCAAAATTTTAATATGTGTAACCACCTACCACTCAAAGCAAGCAACTACTTGCTGCTCTGACAAAGCAACACAGACGGCCACAGCGTCGTGTCTTCCATCGAGGTACCAGGTATTATTAGCCAGCACGCGGCCTCCACGCTTTTTTTTTAAAATTTATATTATATTTGGGTAAATTACTATGGGCTACTAAGGTCGATTCAACTGTCAATTATAGGTTCATTAAAGTGAAACAATTTCAATGTGGTCCCTGATTTTGTTACTACTAACCACTTCAGAGCTTTCCCCAAACTCTGTCAAAAAAAAAAAAAAATAAATAAAAATAATCTCCTCTTCTCCTCTCCCTTCTCTGTAATTTGGTAATAACGAAAAAAGCAGGGCAAAATAACAGTAGCCAGTTGACAAAAGTCTTATTTGACGTGAAGATTAAATTAGGATCAAAATAATATTAATTTAAAAAATAATAATAATAATAAATAAAAATTTTAATTATTCTACACAAATTTTAATATAAAAAAATATTATTTTACTTCACATATTCAATAATTTTTAATAAAAAAATTAATTTTATTTTACATCTTAGATCAATATTTTCTATTCGAATATTTTGGTTTAGGATGTGAAATAAAGTATATATATTTTTATTAAAAATTATTAAGTATGTGAAGTAAAATAATATTTTTTTTTATATTAAAATTTGTGTAGAATGATTAAAATTTTTTATTTATTATTATTATTATTATTATTTAAATTAGTATCACTTTAGTTCTGATTTGGTCCTCGCGCCAAACATGGCCTTTAGAGTAGGGAACTCTCGTGGTCCCGACTTTTGAACAAGCATGCCTAAGTTTTATTTTGGTGGTAATATATATAAAATTTAAAATGACATAAATTTTTTTTCAATATTTTTTAAACTAAATAAAATTTTGGGCATGAAAAAATAAAATTGAAGGGGAAAATTTATAATTAATATTATGATCAGGAGAAAGTTTTATAATTACAAAAATTTTCTGACACTTCTGACTGTGAAATGCAAACATATTTAATTTTGAACTTCTTCCATTATTATTATACTAAATGAAAACGTTAATGCATAAAATGAAAAAAAAAAATGCTGTCCTTGTTTTATTTATTGCTTCCACGTCCAAAAAAAACATTTGTTATTTTAAAAAATTTACGTATATTATCCCTAAATTTAAATTTTTTTATTTATTTAATTTTTATAATTAAATATTTATATTTATCACTCAATATTTTGAATAAATAATTACAAGCATCACTCTCTCATAATAATGAATGATTATATTTTTATCTTCTTTAATAAAATAAATAGCTAAATTTCCTTCAATTTGATGAAGAAGATAGTGTTTGTAATTATATATTTAAAATATAAAATAATAAATATAAATATTCAATATTAGAAATAAAATGAAAAAAAAAACTTAGGATTAGATACAAAAAACTTCATTTATTTTATTTTTAGCTTCCACCTCATATATATATATATATATATATAAACCTATAAAAAAAAGTGGTGAAGCTGTCAAATTATAATTAAAGGGATTTGTTTGCGGGTTAAATTTTGGATAAAAAAAGTATTTGATCTTATATAATCAATGCTTAAGAAATTTAATTTAATATTAAAAAATTTGTAAAATATGAAATAAATTTATTTTTAATATTTGTATTTGTGTTGGAAGTGAAATGAAGTTGATTTTATAGTTAAAATTTGTGTAATTTTAATAAAAGTATAAAAATCAAAGATTTTTTTTAAAGCACTGCTCGTAGGGTATTGCGACAAAAAGACATTAAAAAGACTATACATGCTATCCAAATTATTAACCAAATATTTTTCTTTTCTTATTTTTGATTTCACTCGTTGGCACCGTAATTTCTCTCATCCTACTTAAAAATTATGATAATAATGTGAATTAAACTTGAAACCATCTAGTTTTTAGACAAATTCCTTCCATAAATCCTAAACCTTAAACCCTAAACTCTAAAACACTAATGGGTTAGATTCGGATTAATTAAATTTGATGAATAATTAAATTCATTTCTAAAAATTAACATAATTCATCTCAAAAATGTGTTGAGTATATTAGGATTATTAATGGGTTAGATTCGAATTAAGTTGACTAAGATCCATATCCATGATGATAACTTAAAATTTGGCTCAGCTCATGATTGACCCAAATCCTTTTAGGTCTGAAATCATGGGTGAGATGTTGGGTTCGACTCATTTATAACAAATGCTACAAATCCTACATCATTGAAAAGTATTGGAAATGAAAATAGAATAAATAGACATTTTATTTTTATAAATTTGAGTTATTACATATGCATATAAATATCATAGTATTTGACTTATTCATTATGATTCAACGTATCGTAATATTACTAGCGATAGCATTGAAATTGTTGTATCTAAACTCGAGAGAGTAAGCTATGAAAAATTATTGTACTACGTGCTGTGATTTATCAAGCTGGCAATATACACAATCCTTTGACTAATGAGAGCGATGCTTCTATCAATCTTGTACTCGAAAGATTTGTTAGCTATTTTGTGAGACTGCACTGATTAGAAATAGGAATACATAAGTGGTTCGAGTTTTAAATAGATCAAATAATTAATGATGACCCAGATCTAACTGATTTACATGTAAATTGGGAAGGTTGACCTTAAAAAAAAAAAATCTGCCTGAGGATTTAATCGAATCAAAACTCGAATCAAGTCAGGTGATTATCGGCCCAATTGATTGGCCTAAAGTGCATCTTCCTGCCCCTTATTTAAGATAAGTTGTGAATATTTATCGAATCTGATGGTGAGCAATAAATATTTATTTTTAAGGTAAATGAGTAATAAGACAATCTTGGGGTTGACATATCTAATTCTCTCAAATTTCCTTTCAAAAAAAAAAAGTTATTCTCTCAATTTTCTAACAGACTAGTGAGCTGAAAAGCCCATTACGTTTCTAAGAAGTTCAGCCCAATAATAAAAGCCCGGCCCATTTTGCTTTTTCGTCTACTTTTTTTTTTTTTTTTTTTGAAAGTTACGTATTGCATTTTCAGTCGTGCAAGAGTTTTCATTCGGAGCCATTCTTCTTCTTGAGCATGGAGCAAGCGAAAGGTTTCATTTTTTTCTTCTCTGTGATGCAGGAGGCCTCCTTCCCGCCTCCTCTCAACCATCGGTATCACTGGTGAGCTTCGAATCCTCTCCATGTTTCTTCCTTCCTTATAGCATCTCCACCGCCCTATCTTCTTTCTCGGCCGTCGGCCGCCGCATGCCGAGGGTTACGGCCGACGTTCTGTTTAGAGCGCTGGGCGGTGCAGCCCATTCTGTCTGCTTTCAGATCGTCGGCAGGAGGCCATAAAAGATTCCCCTATGGTTGGAATTAGGGTTTTGCAAGAGTTTTATATCAGAATATGTTTTTTTTGAAAATCATTTCCGCCTATGCATCTGGTTGACATGGGTTATGAAGATCCTGGACCTAAGACTTCGTCCGGTAACGGCTTAGATAAGTATAATCTGCTTAAGTTTTAAAGCCGATTAAACTTTAAGCTGGTGTACTTAACCTCGATTTATCAGTAAATATATTTGGTTATCAATATCGGTTTAATCTGATATAAACTGAATTAAAGTTGTTTTGCATTTGGAGGAATTTGTGACTTAAAGGTGAAGTAATTGGAGGACTATGATTTCAATATCATAGTATGTAACCAGGAAGGAAATGCTAGGAGTATGCTGACTTACACAAAATAAAGAGTGGGTCGACAATATGTTTAGATTAGCTGATTATTAATGGATAGACAAGCTGATTATATGTATATTTAAGTGGTATTGAATTGCAGAGAAATAAAACATCATCTTGCAACAATATGGGAAAACAAGCTGATTATATGTATATTTAAGGTATTGAATTTCAGAGAAATAAAACATGATCTTGCAACAATATGGGAAAATGAAATGACGCTTTCTCACCTTGTTCTGTCATATGGGCGGCTTAAGCTTAAGCTTGTTAAGGAAGGAGATAGGCCGGTTTATGAGTTTTGTGCAGCTTAGCAAAATGAGGTATTGTTTAGATTTCCTGATAATTTAGTCATAGACAAGCTGATTATGTGTATATTTAAGTGGTATTGAATTGCTGAGAAATAAAACTTGATCTTGCAACAATATGAGAAAATGAAATGAAGCTTTCTCACCTTGTTCTGTCATATGAACAGCTTAAGGTTAAGCTTGTTAAGGGAGGAGTTAAGCTGCTTTATGTGTGAGCAAAATGAGATAAGCATCTTAGCTCTAAGTTAAGCAGGTTGAGCCACCCTGCAAAATGGTGCTGTAGTTCTTCTTGATGTTTCAGTGCAGTATGTTATTTTTTTATTTTCCTGTTCTTAGTAGTTTGAAAGTTTTCTAAGATCAATAGTGGATAGTTCTTCTCCTTTTGATATGTTTATATGCCTTTTCCTTTGCAGATAATCTCTTAAGTAGCATCATGGCTGCTTCATCGCCTGCCCCGAGTAACAAGGTTGGTGATGCTCTGTTCACAAGTTTAGCTATAAACGGTAATTTAAAGTCCATCTCGCTTGACACTCCCAAGCAAAATCTCAGAGGGCTTAACAAGCCTAAATGCTCCAAATGTGGCAATGTTGCTCGTTCCAGGTATGCATATTTTTTGTTGTTAGTGATTCAAATTTATGATCTTGAGATTCCATTTTGTTCCATGGAATAATGGAATATAAAGTAGGCATGATATTGCTCTCAAGGGTGGTCTGAGAAATTTCCATATAAGTCACATGGAACACTAATTATATAGATTGAAGCTCTACCAAACCAATGATATTGTTTGTTAGTTTTATGAAATCCTGTCTATAGACAAGGCAGTGCGTGCTGCATATGAATTGTAATTAACGTAAGAGTGAGCATTAGTCCAAATACCGTTCTAATAAATATTATTTGCTTTTTGAACTAAAGTATCAAGTGGCATCCATGGCTTCTTTATGTGTGTGGTATGGTATTTAGAACAGTAAGCATTCATCCACATATTTTAGTAGCTGATGAATTGTATTGTACACAAGTTAAATCACATGTTAGTATGCAGTATTTCGAGACTAAGTTGTTTAACAGATTTTAAAGATTGTGTATGATAAACCTGAAGTCTCAAATTAACATCTGTTCAGGCTTCAACATATGAAAAAATTTTCAATCAAAGTAAATATGAAATTGAAAAATACAGTTTGGTTTTTTTTTTTTTTTTTTTCTTTTTGAACTTACTCAGGACTAGGGAGGCGAATCTTATGATTTTAACTCCCATTTGACTCATGATTCATGAAGGTGCTTCATATCGCTCTTGCAGGTGCCCATTTCAATCATGCAAGAGTTGCTGCGCTAAAGCTCAAAATCCTTGTCCTATTCATGGTAAGCATATTGGTTACTACCAGAAAAATATTTTTTTCAACTCTGAAGATACTCGAATTAGTGGAGTAGAAACTGCATGCTTGTTTTTTAAACATCACCGCTGGATGTGTTCATTCTCTTATATTGTTTAGGGGATCAAAATTCTTATTATAAGTTTATTTTCAAAGTCTTAATCCTTAACAAAACTATTCGAATTTGAGATGCGGATTTTCTTTCATTTTAATTTTAAAACTTTACCTGAAGGATTCAATTTCATATGTTCTACAGTGCAAACTATATGATACCTCGCAATATAATTAAGAGTAGCTGACATGTCCAGCAAATACCCTATCTCTGTATCTCATCCCTGTGGGTATTAAAATCCTATTGTTGTATACTTGAGTTACTTCTAATATGCCTTGGGATGGGAGATTTTTTTTTTTCTGTCAGTAACAATGAAGCCCTTATTTTAAACTAGTTGGGGACAACTGCGTAGATTTTTCTTCCCTATTGGACTTTGGCCGTTATTGATCTTGTAAAGTTACATACATTGCACATTAAAATTTGAATTTTTTGCATTACTTCAAATCATTCAAATGGGGTAAAACCACAAATTTTCATTGTTAAAAAGTTGTCTGTCTTATTGGAAATTGTATTATTGAGTTATTTGTAGTTTGTGCAATGTAAATTGTATAATTTCACTAATGGTTACATCAATGAGTATCTTTATTTTGACATTTATGTAAATATTCCAAAGTTGGTTCGTCATATTCCTTCTTTTGTTCAAATTAATGGCCTGTTTTAAATCACAATACATATGTTTTTAAAAAAACCAAGATGTGCTAAGTTTGTTATTTTTGTTACTCATCATGGTGGAATTAACAGTTCTTAAACAGAACAGCACTTTGCCAGACAAGCCTCTGCCTTCCACTATTCCTTCGTTTGAGCAACAGTCTACTGATACAGCTTCAAGTGGGTAAGTCTTGGCTTATAAGAGAAATAAAGTAGCCCAAAAGTAGGGAGAATTACAAAATCTTGATTACAGATTAACTCTACAAAGGGGTATAGGTGCAATAATAAATATTTGAGGAGTAAAGAGTAATGTAAGAAGAATTGAGGGATATATGTATGCATGATAAGTATATATATATTGAATTCTGCAAGCTTATATTCAAGTTATTTCAGGGCTTCATGGAGGCTGACAGCTCTTCGGCAGCTTTCCGCTGCTTATGCTAATTCCCTTCGAGCGAGGAAGCCTCTTACTAGGAAGGTGCAGAAACTCCTACCTTTTGTTATTTTAAGGGAATTGCATGTTATATTCTTGACAGAAGTTTTGTCCTCAAGGTTTGAGAGAATTTTCTATTGATCTATTTTTTGAATGATTTCAGTATGTTATATGGGTCTATTTTTTGCATGTTAGGAATGATTTCGGTAATTCATAATTTAATGATTTCGACTGAGAAAATGACAAAAATTCAAGGGATAGGGGCACTACTCCTCTTTTCTTCTAGGCTGTTGGATGAGAGAGTGAGACGGAGAAATTGAGGAGCAGTGGTTGACAAATTCATGGATTTGGATAAACTTTTAAAAATTGGGTAAATTTCGAGAAATTGAGGAGCAGTGGTTGACA
>KZ451999.1:2051668-2113862 GCA_002786265.1 Apostasia shenzhenica
TAAACTTTTAAAAATTGGGTAAATTTCGAGAAATTGAGGAGCAGTGGTTGACAAATTCATGGATTTGGATAAACTTTTAAAAATTGGGTAAATTTTATCCGGTCTCCTGAGTTTGGATGTCTCTTGCACTTTGGTCCCAATTATTTTTATTTTATCTTGGAACAAATGAATTCCAATTTTCTAAATTTTGATTAGGTTCTCAACTCAAATTTGTCTCAATAAGAATTTCCTGAAAAGTTAATTTTCATAGGGAACACGTTAAATTTTAATTAAATAAATATAAGAAGCATTTATTTAAAGTCCAAAGTTCTCCTTTCTCTTACTTCAAAACCCTAGACCCATATAACAGGATTCCTTCCCTTATTTTTCGTTCCCATCCACCTCCAGTCCTCCATTCATGCTAGGAGCTGTTTGCAACCCCTTCTTCACAAGTTTAATTTTTTATCCCTTGTGACCTCAAGGTTCTATCAAGCAAGAGTTGATTGAAGGCTGAAATAGGATAGTATATAAGAGTATCATAGCAAATTCATAAATGCCCCTTTGGTTAGAGTGATATTTTTGGATAAGAGAAGGAAATTGTATTAGTTTATAATTTTGATGGAAATAAAATTATTTTAATATTATGAGATGCGTAAGATGTAAAATAAAGTTTATTTTAATATTAAAATTTGTATTGGATGTGAAAATTTGATTTTCAATGTTGGATATGAAATAAAATTGTTGAAATTTGTGATGAATTTAAAATATTAATAAAATAATGGTTGTGCTCTTTGGAGTCTTGAACCAAACGTGAGTTAACGGTTAATATAATGCTTGGAACTAATTGAAAGTTATATTGGAATTGAAGGGCCCTACGCCGAGTTAGTACTGTGAAAACCATACTAGACCGCTTGGTCCGGTCTAGTTCGACCGCATACTGGTGTCATTCAGTCCGGTTCTATGTTAAAACTAGTCCGCATATCAAACTAAATCAAATCATAACAAATTAATCTTTCTTCAAAATTTTCAAGAGTTTTATGATGATAATAAATCATATAATAAATAAGTTTATTGTTATAAATGTTAAATACTATTTTTGTGGACTGTATCTTTTTAATGAATTTTTAAAAATATAATAATTTATTAGTTCAACCGGTTTGATTGCTGGTTTGACCGGTCCAACCATGAACCGGATATTAGACTGGTTCTTAATTCGGTCTAGTTTTTTCAACATTGCACCATATTAAAAAATTGGGACCAATGTGCAGGTGATTGCCCACCTCAAGTGCCCAGGTGTAATGTTACCCTTATATTATGTGGATCAATGCGAAATATTCAACTAATTAGAGGATATATCTGTAAATTACCTTGTTTTTGATTATAGTGCAAATGCAGTGCAGTAACTGACTCTTCTTTGTTCTTTAAGGATGCTATCAACACAAATAAGTGGAGATTTTCTAAGTTGAAAGAACACATAGAAGGAAATATTGAAGTGGAGAATGAAGCTTTTGAGAGATATCTGCAGAATGTCAGATTTCTAGAGGAAGTTTTCTCTACAAATTTTAAGGCCAAATCACTTGACCAGTCCACAGTTGATCCCACATCAGATGACAAGGTTGAGAAGCTAATCACATCCATGAAAGCGAAGCAAAAATCTAATACAAATAAAGCAGCTTCCATTAGAGAGAGGATGCAAAAACTTGTGAACGAAAAACTGAGGAAGCTGCAGGAAAGTGAGCATGTGATCGACCAAATATCGTCAAAAATTGATGAACTAAATGCCTATAGGAACCCAAAGAAGCTAAAGAAGTTCGAAGATGATCGAGCGGAGAAAACCATGGTCATGGATGATCTAATTGATAAGTTGTACAAGGCCCGCAGTTTGGAAGATATCGAATCCGGTTTGGAAATGAAGCTTAAATCAAATGTCAAGGTTGCTGAGGATCATTCTTCATCCAAGGAAGAAGATGCCAGTGATTTAATTCCATCGTTTCCCCTCTCTAAGTTGTGTAATGTTGTTCATATTAGTCAGAATGAAGTTTCTGACATTAACGCTCAAATTTCTTCCACACTGCAGTTAGCAGAGCTTTGACAGCATTTTCTTTTTACCACTACTTATTTCTGTCTTCAACTTCTAATTTTGGATGTAACTTCTACCATTGATTCGAGATATTTTTGATTTTGATCCGAGTTGTATTTTTGTTACATGAATTTTGTTTTAGATTCAGGTTTACTCTGATGTTGAATTCATGTAAGTTAATCAACTTCATGTTTATTGTAAGTCATATTTTTTGGTTCTTTTGCTCATCTCTTTTACATTATAATATAGAATTTACTTACTGATCATTTAGTTAAATATTCTTTTAGAAAAAAATAACATATACAACACCTGATTATAAGTTTTACACTTAATTTTTAAAAATCATAAAATTTATAAAAAATTTCAATTATAAATTATATTTACACACTGATTACTATTTGTAAGTATTGTTGATCATAATAAAATATTTTTTTTATAAATTATAGTTATTCTTTCTTGTAAGATGCTTTATCTCTCACAATAAAGTTGATCAGCTTTAAATTAAATTATACACTTTAGTTTTGTGAATTTTTAAATCATCATCAATTTATTTTAAACAATTAGAATTTTTTATTATTTTGAATGATTAGTTTTCTGTCTTATTTAAATTAATAATTAAAATTTAAATTTTGTTACTATAATTAAAATAAAGATTAAATTTCAATGAGATAATGTAACGAGAATAAATAAAATGTGTAAAATGTAATTTGTAATTAAAATTTTTTATAAATTTTGTAATTTTTTAAAATTTAATATAAAATTTATAATATTTTACATATATAATTGCTCCAATTTTTTAAAGTTCATTTTGTTCGGAATATAACTTAAATTTTTAAAAATGAGAAAAAAAATTTTTTTGGAAAGCAATAAATTGGTTGTGTTCCAAAGAATACCAATTAATGAATGATGTTTTATTCAACTTTGATTTTTAATTAATATTACATCATTCTAATGATAATAAATTTTCTGATTTTTTTATTATTTCATGATGATAATTAATAATTAATAATTATATTTGGTATTGTGTAATTATTTTTTATTTTTCGATGTGTTGTTTATAAAAAATTAACTAATCTTCTGGTGACACAAGCTTGCAAAATTTGCAGCCTTCAGCAATGAGATGAGATGAGCACTCTCTCCACTGTTTTACATGATATATAAAACTCAGGAAATTAATTAATTCAATAATATAATAAAAAATATGAATCTTATTGAAAAAAAAAAGAAACATTTGCATACATATCTCTTAATTCTTCTTTAATTACATATTAAATTCTTTATTTTTTTTATTTTACAACTTAATTCACTAAATCTTTAAAAAATAACATATTTAGGTTTTTTTTAGATTTTTAAAACATTCTTTTTACTAATTATTATTATTTGGATACTAATTTTTATTTTTAGAAAATTAGAAGAGGATTCGATATATAATTATAGAAGAATTTAGGGTTATGTATATATATATGCCCTTTAATATTAATAAACTTGAACCAACTTGATGGAGACTCGAAGATTAGTTTCTCTTCTTATAATTATTCATTCTTGCCATATGCAAACAAATTAGATGATTTAAAACGCTAATAATGTCGACGATTATAGAACGACTTGCGGGATTATCCTGGTCATTTATTCGCACCATTTAGCATATGGTTGCAATCTAAGTGATAAGCTATGAGCATTATTAAACCACAAAAAGAAAAAAAAAGAAAAAAAAATGGTAGATGAATGAGTTCTCTGGTCAATCAATGGCTATGCACCCACCTTGGGTGCCATTGTCAGCATGATTGCTACTTGGAACCAAGCTTATCCAATTGAGTAAGGAACTGCATTCCCCTAAAATATAAAGGAATGAATATTATTCCCTTTACTTTTCGATGACCCATTATATCTCGAAACTTATAAGGCATCTGAATTCGATGGGATGGTATAATATTTCAAAACCCCAACTATAAGGCTCTGTTTGGTACAAAAATAACAACAACCAAGCCTTAATCTCGCTAGGTGGGGTCGGCTACATGAATCCTTTGTTTCCATTGCGCTCTATCAGTTACCAAATTCTTATCTAAGTTTAAGTAACTAAAATCACTCCTTATAGTTTCTTGCCATGTCTTCTTTGGTCTCCCTCTTCCTCTTTGTACATGGGCAAAATCCAGTGACTCAATTTTTCGAACTGGAGCTTCAATCGCCCTACGATTTAGATGTCCAAACCATCTAAGCAAACTTTCTCTAAGTTTATCCTCAATTGGTGCAACACCAACTTTCTTTCGAATATACTCATTTATCATTTTATCTTTTCGTGTATATTCACACATCCACCTTAACATCCTCATTTCTGCAATATTTATTTTATTTGTATGTTTCCTCTTTGCAGGCCAGCATTCAGCACCATATATCATCAGCCGAAGGCTCTATTTGGTAATAAGAAAAAAAAGATTTGATTGAAATTTTTAGCCATTTTTGAAAAATGTGTATGATATGAAATAAATTAAGTTGGTATATTAAAAATTATGTAGAATGTGAAATAAAGTTGATTGATTTATTGAGAATTATGTTGGAAGTGAAATAAAGTGATTGTTTAATATTAGAATTTGTGTGAGATGAGATATAAAATAATTTTTTAAGTTTTTTTTAAAATAAATTTAAGATTTTGGCTATGACTAATTTTAGCCATGATTTTTAGCTCATTGCTAAACAGGGCCTAAAGAAGATACAAATTGTATGTTATATCTATATACTATGCAAATATTGAGGACAAAATTATTTTAGTAAGCAAAATCATCAGTTTATTAAAAAGATTGAGTCTTCATATAATGTTATGTGATTCAAATATATAGATATTTTTCACTTTAGCTTCAAAGAATAGTGTGAATTTGAGTACTTCCTAGGAGTATTATTCCTGTTGTTTGAGATTATTCTATTTATTTATACGATTTAGGAACTCTTCTTATTATTGAGCCTAGAAATTTGTTACGAGCTGCACTTTACTTCAATAATTTTTTTTTTCTTAGAACACCACTAGAGATCGATCCTCTTTAGTCGCATCACGTACCAGAAAATTTTTTGAGTCGCTAGATCTATTCAAAAATTAAAAACTTTGGGTTGGATTTGGGACGGAGTTAATTTTAAACCTCTTCCAAGCCAGATGATCTAGTCATAAAATATCTTTTTAAAAGTGAAAAAAAAATGTGAGCCTTGCTTAGACTCACACCATTTAATTAGTAGTTATTAATTTATTCTTGCACTCATCCCATTAGGATGAGTGTGAATGAATTTAATAAGCTTGACCACTAATTGCCATTGCCCTCTTTCTCTACCATTTCTATGAAGGAAACCAATTCCATGTCAATGAAGCAATTCCTTGTCTTTATCCCTCCAATGGGTTTCTTTCTCAATGATGCCCATCTTTCCCTTTTATTTTTATTTTTTATTTTTCCATGGTGGTTCATGCACATTAAAGTGGTGCACTCAACAAGGAATCAATCATAGGTGGAAATCAATGGGGCAAAATTTATCATGAAGAATTAAAAGGAGAGAATTATGACTTTGTGACCACTCCAAAGTTACCTTTAAGTCCATTTAAGCTTGGTTAATGGGTTTCTTGTTCATTCATGTGCTTGGGCTCTTCTCCCTCCTTTGTGCTTTATTCTTTATGGGGATCCCTTTCCTTGGTGCCCTATGATTTTAAAGTTGCATATTGTCCTTAAACTCATGTTGTGAAATAATATGCAGCGGAAAATTCGGATCGTCGGACGTGTAGTTAGTCAAATAAATCGTGCCAAATAAGTATGAGAAATAATGATAATAAAAGAACAAAGCAACCACAAGAACACCAAATTTATGTAGATCGGAGGTATTCCTCCTACATTCACGGAGAGAGCAGAGAGAGACTTTATTATGTAGAAAATCAAATAGAAAGAGAACCTTACACCAATCACCTGATTCGGAGGTATCAGACGGGATACAGAAATTATATCTTTTCTTCTTTCAGATTAGACAACCCAATTGCTCCTTGAGCCTCAGATGATTGCCTCCAGATTCCTACGAAATTACCTTCATAGCCGATGAAGAAGATCCAATGAAAATCACTGTAAAAAATATTCAAGTGAATCACCTATTCACTTTTCCCAAAAGAAGCTTGAGAACTTGCAGCCTTCACCAGAAATCTTGATAATTCCACTTCTTCTCTGTTTCTCTCTCTCCCAATTTTTCAGCTTACCTGATCATCCCGTATTTATAATGGTAGCTTATAACAAATCATGTATCTGATTTTCATAAAAATCTCAACAGGTTAACAAATAATCCTTATAATTAGGATTATTTAATTATTATTCAAATCACATTTTAACAAACTCATTCATGTATGTAAAGAGAATTATGAAGGCATTGAGTGAATTGCAATATTGCTGCCTTCTTCATTCTCTTAATTTATATATGCTTCCCATGCTTTGTGTCTAAGTTCATCCATAATGATATCATTCACATATTTATCTCCTAATAGACTCATATATTTATTGATGTAGCTCTATCTTGCTAAACATAGGCTGAGATTCATGTAATACTTTAATATAAATTTCATTTTAATACAACTCATCTCAAATTTTAGTTAAAATAAAAACACTTTAGGCTGGCTACATTTGAAAATAATTTAAAATAAGTTTAACCAGCATAGCTCATTTGCTCTGCTAAACGTTCAACATCGTTTTAAACTTGGACTTTAAACTTGAAGCTGTTTGAGAAGTAGTTTGAAACTTGAAGAGGCTGCTTCAGAAAAAATTAACTAGAAGGCAATTAGTTTAGTATTATCTAGATAAAATAATGGCTTAGTCTGAAAACATATGTAAAAATTTTTTATAAAAAATTATACAATTGTACTCAAAAATTACATCTAGATGTCAGAACATTTAAATTACATTACATATCATCAAGAGAATATTAAACCAAACACTCCTTAATTAATTTTACTCTAAACAAATTTATTTATGCCTTAAACTAGAACCAACTTGATTCGGTGCAAATGAGTTCAATGTGAGTCATCTCGTACTTAACTCAACATGATATTATATCTAGCTATAAACCGACCTGGTTACTAAACAGGTCAAAATAATTGGGCATGGAACCTAGAGTTTGCCAACACTAGTCACTTACCAATGATGAAAAAGTAGCATGAAAATATGACCCACTACCAAGTTATGCCAATGCATATGATTCTCTGAAACATAATAGTTTTATGATACATTTATTTTGATAGAATGTAATAAGTTTAAAATAAATTTGTCATTCTATGATAATAAAATTTTCAGTCTATGAAATGACAATTTTGTTATTTATTTAGATTAGAAAGGTACTAAAATATCAGTGAATATAACTTAAGAGGCATTTGATTCGAAGTTATCTTAATATTATGTCATATTATTTAGAGAAAATAATTATTTAATAGATAAATATAATGTACACACAATATACATACAATAATGCGTATATATATATATGTATATATACGTAAGTGTATGTCCGTATATATGTGAGCAATTTGAAATAATTTTTTTAACTAACAAGAAATAATCAAAAAATAGTCGTTCCTTGTATTGGAAGAAGAAATGATTATTCTATAAAATGTGAAATAGAAATTCTCGTAAAATAACAAATTCACTAAAATAAACATAATAATAATTATTCTACATGAAATAAGAATGAAATAGAATATTAGTCATTTTATTCAAGTAAATACAAGTCTAGTGGTTTTTTATAGCTTCCAAGAGGCCTATATATATTACTAATTAAGACAGCACATCTTTAGGCATATTTCCATTGTCCTTTGCATCCTGTCCATTTGGCAAGTTTTCAAGGTGGAGGTGCTGAGCAATGACATCAAATAATTTATTATCAGAGAGAAAAGAGATGGAGAAAGAAAAGGGATAATAGGGGAAGAGAAAGAGATAGGGATGTCAGAGAGGAAAAATTATTGGGTGCGGACGGCGCACCGTTCGGACGCTCAATCAGAGAGCGTCACGTGTGTCCGGACCCAGCAGTATGGCACACGTGGCGCCCTCTGATTAAGTTCCGAACGGTGCGCTGTCCGAACCCAATAACTCTTCGTGAGAGAGGGGAAGATAGAGAGACATAGATGGAAGAAAAAGAGAGTAGGGAAAAAGAGAGAAAATAAGTAATGGTAATTTTTTTCAATAACTATTTAATTACAAAATAAATTAAGATTAACTTCTAATCCTAAAAATCTATCAGCCAACTAGCATGATGAATCTTTTCTCGAGTTGGTGCAAATTTGAAATTTTTTTTATCCAATTCGTGCTAAAATTAGGTTTTAAGATTCTCAAAAGAGGTTGGCCAAAAACTTGATCTATTGATGTGGTTGAATAAGAAATAATGATTGATTCCTAATATCATTACTAATTATTGATTTAAGTGGGGAAGATCACCAACATTTTGCTCTATTATATATCTAATTAATTAGATTATTCCTCGAATCATGAAATCCTACTAATCTAGCTACTCAAAGTTTTGTCAACAATGAAAAATGCTATAAGATCCTAATAACTAATTAATAAATCAACTAATTATAATATAGAATCTTAATTCACTAATTAGTAGAATTCTATTAAAATTATTATTCTAACTAATATATATATATATATATATATATTTGACATAATTATTTTTACTTCACTTAAAAATTAGGAATAATTACCTACATGCCACACAATTTAGTTTTATTTATGTCTTATCCATCCATTCTTAGTTAATTATGCTATGCACATTCAAAACATTATAAAATCTTACATACACATATTTAAACTTATTTTTATTATAATAAGTAATCATAATTTTTCAATAATCTAACTATAGTTAGATTACAAAAAATCTGAGCCGTTCATCATATTATTTTAAGGATATTTAAATATATTTTGAGTGAAAATTCTAAAATTTTAATATTTAGGTGGCGGCAAAAGAAGGAGACATCCGCGCGTGAATGGACAAATCAACGCTTTAGTGTAGTATTGAGTAAGAGAAAAATATGTACTATTAAGAATAAAAATATAATTTTAATGATTTACTAACAAAATAATTTTTTTTTCAAATAGATTTTGATTAAGTTTTAACTCAAATGTGTGTATGTAAGATTTTGTAATGTTTTGAGTGTGCATAGCGTAATTAACTAAAAATGGATGGGTAAGACATAAATAAAACTAAATTGTGTGACATATAAGTAATTATCTTTAAAAATTATTATGTGGCTGAGTTTGGTATGGAATTAGTTTTTTACAGCGGTTTAAAACTACTGTAAAAAAAACAGCACGAAGGTGTTGTAAAAAGTATATATTTTTTTACGTTGGCTAAAAAAAGGTACGCTTTATACAGCAGTTGCCTAAGACAATTGAAGACCCACTAGTGCTCGGGCAAGCGAGAGATTGCGATGGACCATGATAAGGAGAGCACAATATAAACACATTTTTAAATTTAATTAAATCTCAAATAATTACATAATCCTGATTTAATTTAAATCAGGAAAACATCCCTGTTTTCATCACGCCAGCAAGAGTGCGACGGATCATTTAGAAAAGAAAATTGATTTTGAGAGTTATATCGTTAATGTTATTTTTTTTGAAATTATCGTTAATGTTATTAACAATTATTAATGTTTATTATTTAAAAAATCAATTAAAAAAAAATACACACGATAGAAAGTAGGATTGATGTGAACAGAAAAAAAAAATACAAGTACTAACATAAAAAGATAATGATGGTGATTAATAAATAAGAATTAATTTATTAGAAAATTTACATCTGTTACTCTCAAATATTCATTATTTTCAGACGACATCTTTAAAGTCTATTATTTTCAAACAGCACTCTTTATTTATAAGCAGTATCCTGCTATCAAAGTTAGATAGGAATGCTGTATAAAAATAATGAACTTTAAGGGTGTAGCTTGAAAAAAATGAATCTCTGGGGTGACAGATGTAAATCCCCTAATTTATTTACTCAAATTAAAGACGAGATGATTAATTTATTTACTCAAATTTGGAGAGTGGAATTTAAAGTATGGGTGATGAGATATATATATATATATATATATATTCAAAGGTGGGTGAGAAGAACATGAAGAGGAAGAGGCCAACCACACTGATGAGGCTTCTTGGATGCAAAGAAAAGGAATCCTGACATCTCCCCCTCTGTGGAATTTTGCATCCAGACTTTTGAAATAAATATATAATTTCACGCAAATTTATAAAAAAATATATATATTATTTAAATTTTTTTCACTAATTTTTTTTTCTATTTTTTGATAGATGTTATTAAATTTGATCATTAAATTATTATTTTAAAAAATTTAAAATATATATTTGAATATTAAAAATAAATATTATAGATTAGAATATAGAAAAAAATATAATTTGGGGTTAGAATATTAATTGAAAATACTTAAATATATTTATAATAATTAAATATGTATTTTAAGGTTTTTTAAATGATGACTTGAGCCTATTACGTTGATTTTAAATAAGCATGATTCATTACTCATAAAATTAAATATTTAATATTAATTATATTTTATATCATGTATATAATTTAAAATAAAATTTTATTTTATTTTACATTCTATGTATGTAAAAATTATAACTATTTTTTTTTTTTTTTTGATAGAAGAGAGAGAGTTGGCTTCTTTTTTTTTTCCTTCCCCATGCATAAGTTTCCTTGGGAGCTTTAAAAGGTCATGTTCATGATATTTAAGATGATTCACATGGATTCACATGAGCCTCATGCATTGTTGGGAAATTTCCAGAATGATATATTTTAAAAGAGGCATTTACATATAAGTCACATAAAATTTAAAAGGGTAAATTACACCCAGATCCTTAAGTTTTAAGGCTTAATAACACACAGGTCCAAGTTTTAAAAATTATAACACCAGGGCTCCTGAGTTTAAATAAATTATAAAATAAGTCCTTTTTATTTTCTTACTATTAAAATTTTAAAAAATACCATTATAGCCCTCCTCCTCTCTTAAAACCTAAGCGAGAGAGGGGAGAGGTATAATAGTAATTTTTTTTAAAAAAAATTAATAATAAAAAATAAAAAAAGACTCATTTAATAATTTATTAAAACTCGGGGACCTCGATGTTATAGCGTGGACTTGTGCGTTATTGAACCTTAAACTCAAAGATCTGGGTGTAATTTACCCAATTTAAAATAATATTATACTGATATTTCATACTTTGTGAAAAGTATAGTAAGTTGGTATATTGGGGCAATTAAATACATGTTATTATATTCTAACTATTTTACATATTTAATACTCAATTTTTTAATAAAATAGATTGGCCAAAAAAATTATATAAAAATTACAACTCATGTATAATTTATGTCACAAAGTTGTGATATATAATATATATATAATAAAGATTATATTTTTTTAGAAAATATATAATATTAAAATTTTAAATTTTAAATATAATTTTAGTGTCACGTAGTTAATTATCTCAATATTAAAAAATAGCATTTACATGCAGTTTTGTAAAATTTAAAATATTATATAATATTTCATACTTTGCGAAGTGGATAGTAATTAATCATACTTATGCATAGATTTTTATTTAATTTTAAAATTATACATGACGTGCAGTTAAAACCAAAATAAATTAAAGGTATTGTACTTCAAATTTATATAATTTTTGCATATTTAATATGAGAGTTTTTTTTTTCATATTTTAAAAATTAAGATAAAACTATATTTGTTTTATTTAAATAAAAAATAATTAATTAAATAAATTATAATTTTAAATTATAATTAATCAATTTATTAATCCAGCTATTGTGCTACAACGGAAATAAATATACTCTATGGCTTTGTTTGGCAATGGCCAAAAAAGTATGGCTAAAATTACCCATCACCAAAATCTTAAATTTATTTTAAAAAAACTTAAAAAAATTATTTTATATTTCATCTCACACAAATTCCAACATTAAACAATCACTTTATTTCACATCCAACATAATTCTCAATAAATTAATCAATTTTATTTCACATCATACACATTTTTCAAAAATGACTAAAAATTCCAACTACATCTTCTTTTTTTTCTTATTACCAAACAGAGCCTATATGACTAAAAATGCAGCCTGCGACCGAATTTCTCCATTTCAGTGTGCATTTGGATTTTTTTTTTTATCTTATGGTTTGAAAAAAGAAAAATCAACTATTTTCTAATAAAAATGTACATATTTAAAAAAAAATTACAAATATGTCCTCGTATTTTACATATAATTATACTTGATACATTTTTTTCAAATTTTTTTACTTAAAATTTTTTACGTATATTTTTAGAATTTAAAATAAGTAAAGTAAAATAGAATTCTATTAGTCTTTATAATTTTAATTAAATATCTAAATAAAATATTTTTAAAATATCAACTAAAATATAATATAGGTATGAATTATCCGATCTTCTTCATCATTTTATTATAAAAGAGCTACGTACGTATTATAATAAATTGATCAATAAAATAATTAAGAATAAATTAAAAACTAGTGAGTTTAATTCACTAAATAATTCAACAAATTTGAAATATTTCAAGGCAGCCTAAAACCAATGAGACATTAACCACATAACTTATATTTATTTCTTATACATCGAAAAAATATGCATAGAAAAGAATGTGCATCCATCGTAGCTAGAAATTGATCGAAAACCAACCGATTTAAGAGCCACTGGCTTAAACCTTTTTAGTGTAAAGGCAAACTCATACGTAATAAAATTACTAAGAATTAAAGCCAGACAAATTCGAGAAATGAAGCTCTATAACTAAAAGCTGGTTCTAAATGAGCGAAATTTTAACTACATTCAAAATTGAATAATTTGAAGTTGAATTGCCTAAACTTGACTCATAGCTAACAAACTAATAATAATAATAATAATAATAATAATAATAATAAGGTAAATTACCTTCGAGCCCATGAGGTCAGAAGCGTGCTGCAAATTGGTTTTGATTTTTTAAAAACTTCAATTTAGGCCCTTGAATTTGCAAAAAATTTATAGTTTTGATCCGAATTACAACATAATTTCTAATTTTACATTAATATGCTATAAGATTATTCCTGAAATATTAATATTAATAATTTTTAATCTTATTTTTTAATATAAAGAAAGAAAAAGATAAGAGAAATTTAATTTTAAATTATTATTAAGTTTTTAAAGAATGGTGAGGTAATAATACTTTAAAATATGTAAATAATTCAAACTAAATAAAAATGATCAAATTTATATTTTTTAATCAATAAAAATAGCGAGATTCTGAAAGAATGATCAAAATTGTAGCACATTTACAATCTCAGAGGTTCAAATTGAGATTTTTTAAAAACTTAAACTAATTTGCAATGCACTTCTAACCATAGGGGCCTTGATGCAATTTACTTTTATAATAATAATAATAATAATAATAATTATTATTATTATTATTATTATTATTATTATTATAACGTCTAGGCATCTTTGTTCTCTATCCTTTGGTTCTAAGGTGAATGTAATTGTTTGGACGCTACCTGAGAGGTATGAGTTAGGCATAACCTCATACGCGATGTTAGTGAAACATCATAAACGATATTAGACAGTGTGAATTTTTGGTGCCACGTGTATAGCTAATCCTGAAGTCAGGTGTTGGAATAGTATGCAGTTAGTGAGCAAGTCCTAACGAGTTGGTGTGAACCAGCTTTTAAAAATTGAAGCTAATTTGCAATGCACTTCTAACCACAGGAGCCCTGATGCAATTTATCCTTAAAATAATAATAATAATTATTATTATTATTATTATTATTATTATTATTATTTATTATGGAGAATAATCTTATGATTCAAAAGAGATGGGACTTTTCTCTGATTTTATGATATTCTAGACTTCATTCAATTGTTTAGCTATAGAAATAAATTGCTTGTAGACTTGTATTCCATCTCTTTAGCTTGTCAACATTCAGACGTATACGTATCTGCTTATAAATTTCAGAAATTTTTTTTTATTAGGCTTTTAATATCTTTCTGCAGGCTATAAGGTAATTTTTTTTATTAGGATTTGTTGACATAATAATTCTATATCTAATCTCATTCGTATTTGTGTCATGTCATGAACGCGGAAAATTATTCGAGTCGTTTCAATACTCGATAACGTTTCTCCAATATTAATGATCTTTGACAAGATCACCTATTCAATTCTTTGACTGGTCATGATTTGGACTTAGAATATATTCGTCTTTTTTATTTATTATGTCGATATTCAAATCTGTTAATCAATCGCTCGATGTGTAAGACCCTAACGAGTGCCTAAATCCTACGATTTAAGATCACAGTTATCCTTCAGACCGCTGACAATCACCGTCGCTCGATCCTCTTTGATAAAAAAGAGCTGATGTTGTCTTTCGAGTTGTTAACAAAAATAATACGTATAGAAATTTTTAATTAATAATTAAGCTAGATTTAATAAAAAAAATTCAACTAAAAATTGAAGGTTTAATCAATTCTAATTAACTTGATTAAATATCAAAAATTTGAATTTGTGGTTGAATTAATTTAATTTAATTTGATTTAGATGCCAACACTAAGTAAATGAGTGCTTCATTTACTTATTATTAAAAAGCTCAAGCTTTAATTTGAAGTTTTGCTTTCATTTGTGGGAAGAAAAAGAAAAAACTTAGCTTTTGAGTGAAACATCATAACTACATTATGACGCAAAAATAGCTACAAAGTCGAGTTGGGGCCGGGGGCGAACCGCTTAAAAACATTTTTGAGTTGACTCAAAACTATATAAAATTTACGTATATTATAACAATTATATTATGTTAATGCCGTGTGGAAAGTTTGTTGAACATGAATATGAGAACCAAGAAGATTGTTTCACATTAATATCACGATCATTTTGAGCTAAATACTTGAACTCGACAAAATTTAAAAATGAGATGAGTTCAAGATGATTTAAAATAGCTAGACTAATAAGACTGTCAACTGGCAAAAAATTGAAAATTGGTTAAAAGTTGGATCGATTTTGGTGAAATTGAAATTGACTCGATCCAACTGAGCTGATTAATGATTGTATGGCTCGAGAGTTTTATTGATTCAATCTTATGATGGCATAAGATATGATCAAGCTAGTTTGAAATTGAATTAATCAGAAAAAATTTAACAAATATATATATATATATATAATTTATTTCAGTTTGATAGTTTTTTATAGTAGTTTAATATACGACTGCATTACAACTTTCTTCATGAGTTTTGATCAAATCCTAATGACTTGATTAGTTTTTTTAAGATGAATAACATGATTTAAGTTAATAGAATAAATAAAAACATTAACACCTATAATTTTGAATAAAAGTTCGAAAACTAATTAAAAGTTAAATTGTTCAAATTGAGCTTGAATCGATAATAAACGAGTTAGAAATAGCTAGCTCCGATCGAAAACAGATCGAATTCTTCATTCATATTTTAGATTGGATCGAAATTAACTCGAAAATTTTCAAATAAATCTTGAGCTGAGATCAGATCATTAACATCCCTAAGCTAGACTCAGAACCCTCGGAATCTATAAGTTATATATGCTACACACCCTAATCGCTAGCAAAAATTGACCGCGTCTTGGTTTTCGCATATTTGCGTGACTTTGGCCTTTCGAGTAAAATTTTCCGACTTGAAAATTAGCTCGATCAACTCAGTCTAAGCCACCCAAATTTTTGATAGCTTGAGAACCACTCAAATGCAACCCCACACACTGCAATAGTGATTATCACATAGGAGACTGAGGCAATGGAATACTTGTTCAAAGAAGGCATGAAGTTTAAACAATTATTGACTCATAGGTCCCATTTAATTTGAATAAAAGAATGTTAGTTTGAAAAAATTACATATTTTTTTTAAAATATGTAAATATGAAATAAAATGAATTAATTATATTAAAAATTGTATTGAATGTAAAATAAATTTGATTAATTTATAGAGAACTGAGTTGAATGTGAAATAAAATAATTGTTTAATGTTAGAGTCTGTGCAGGATGAGATATAAACTTATTTTAAAATTTTTAACTATAACTATTTTAGTCGTAACTAAAATAATAATCGTCTAATGAATATAGAATTATTTAAATAGTAACAATCAAAATCATTGAAATGTCAAAATAGTGATACATATATTTGTGCATATCTTAACTTAATGCTTCAAATTACAGCTTTGAATTGGAGTTCCTGACTTTGCATGCTGTCATCACTCCTATCTTTAATTATTTGAAATCATCCTTATAATTTCGAGAAAATGTCAATTAAATCGGGTGGCTAATAAAAAACACGAAAAAGAATGTTGAGAAAATAGAAAGAAAAATGTAACGCAAAATCTTCTTAAGTGGAACAAAATAAATAAATCTAAAAAATGGTGATTATAGAGTGATTATAATTGTACAAGTGTGGATAGGAGAGAAACCGAGAGAAAGTACAACAAAATTTTTTTCTACGAATGTTTGCCTCCTTCGATAGGGAGGGACTATGATGTCTAAAATAATCATAGGTTCTCTTCTTCTACTACCCTACTGTACGTAAAGATCTCACGGAAACACGATTATAATCTGAATCCCTTAATCGTTGCTCAAATTGGCTGATAAAGACTTCTCTGTTCTTCCACTTACTCTAACGACTCTGACAATGGACATGCTTATAGTGAGCATAACTGCCTTTGGCATCTTGATTAGCTTTAGGGGGCGTTTGGTTCAATGATGTTATGTTATGTTATTTAGAGAAGGCAATTGTTTGGTTTAATGATATCTACAAATAATCTTCTATTAGATTATAAAATTATTAGTCAAAAAATAATATCTAGATTATATAATATAACACCAAGATAACAACGAACCAAATGCCCCCTTAGAAGATTCTTTTCAGGTTATATCAGTTTGTGATTAGAGGTGCCCGCAAAGTTGCTTGGCGAAGATTAGACACAAAATCAAGCATTAGGGTCCTCGACTTTCGTGGTAAAGTTTTTAGCTACATTTTTTTTTTACTTTGATCAATTCCTCTTGTGTTGCGCGTTACATGAATGATCTTAGATGCGAGACTATTTTTCAATATCAGTGCTTTTTTATTTCAAAGAGTTGAGGGTCTAGAATTTAAATTTTTTAATGTTATATGATTGGTGGTTTTTTTTTTTAAATGCTTATGGTCTAAAATTTAAATTTTAATATACACAATGTCATAAGCTAATGATGATAATGCATGATCCAACCTTACACAAATTTCAAACTTTGTTGACAATTTAGGCTGCCGAATTAACTATTTAATTTTTTGAATATGATATTATGTTGTTCTTTTAAGAAAATTAAAGGAAATAATTTTTATTAACTAGAGCGGCTTTGAGTAGATTTTGAGCGAGCCCGGATGAACTCAAAATTAAAATTTTAATTTTGAGTAAATTTCAATTCGAGCTTACTAAAATATAAGTATTTATAAGTCACATATTTTTAATAAAAACTATTATACATATTAGATATATTATAATCTAAATCTTATTTGTATAATTATAATCACACATATTTTATTTAAATTATTATAATGTATTTATATACATAAAATTTATTAAATATATTTAAAAAAATTATAAATATAAATTTATATATATTGAGTTAATTAGATTGAATTTTGAGATAGAGAAAAAGCAAGTCAATTTTAAATTAAATAAAGAAAAATAAATTTTGAACGAATTTTAAAGAATAAGCAGCTTTAATTATTTCCATCTACTACGTAGTATGAGAAAACTAACCAGTCCACTTTTGACGTTGAACTTTGAAGATTGACCGTTAGATTAAATTTTTTAATATTCATTGGATTAATAAATTACATGTGAATCCATTGATTCTTAGGCTAATTTCAGATTGGTTCCAATTCTAGAATCATTTCTCTGAGGTCCCTCAAGTTGGGAGCTCATCTCATATGAGTCCAGATCCAGGGACCAGAGTTGACCGCAAGGCTGACATCTGCTAATTACAGATTTACCCTACTGTAAAGCCATAATAACATATCAGTGAAGGATTTTTCTTTTGAAAAATCATTTAAAATACACCTAGCCTTCAATTTTCATAAAATTATGGTCAAAACTCTGTGAAAATAGTTTGAATTTATTTTCTAAATTAATTCTCAGTTTTTTAAAAGTTCAAGTTGGCTCAAAGATTGGTCAAGTTTGCTTGAAATCACTAGCCGATCATAGGCTTAATTTGGGTGTCAAGTTTGAGTAATATGACTTGACTCGAATTTACTTGATTCTAACTTCAGTTTATGTGATAAAACTCTATCTATTAAAAAATGAAATAAAATATTTATATATATATCACATAAAATTTTAAATATTGCATAATATTTTAAATACAATTTAATTGTTAAGAAGATATATAATGGTACATAGATTTTTTCTTTTTTTTTCATGGTATGTATGTAATATATTTGCAATGTTTTTTATTAGGGTAATTACATCCAGGTTTTTGAGTTTAAAGTTCAATAACAAACAGATTCAGATTTTTAAAATTATAATATCGGGTCCTTAAATTTTAATAAATTATCAAATGAATTCTTTTTATTTTTTATTATTAAATTATTTAAAATTACTATTATACTCCCCTCCTCCTCTCTCTCTTCTCTAAAGAGGAGGAGGGATATAATGGTAATTTTAAAAAAAATTTAATAATAAAAAAATAAAAAAAGACTTATTTGATAATTTATTAAAACTCAAGGATCCCGATGTTATAACATAGACCGGTAAGTTATTAAGTTTTAAACTCAATGACCTGAGTGTAATTTACCCTTTTATTATTAAAATAAAATGTTTTTTTTTAAATTATTTTCGTCATATTTTCCGGTCTCACGCAGCATTAAATTAACGGCCGCCATTAACGGCGCTGATTTCTCCCCGTTGCGGTCACGTGAAACTGTGCCAAAAGTAGTGCTGAATCTGAACCATCTGCTGATCCAACGAAAAAAAAAAAAAATTAAATAATTTTTTTAAAAAAAGCCTTTTAAGTTTGAGCTTTAACAGTTAACCTAATATTAAGTGGATGCAGGGCCCAGCGGTCCCAGCTGAGTTGAGCGTCAGAGCGGGACCATCTGAGCCGTCGGTTGGGGCCAATCAAAAAAATGGACGAATAAATATGCTTTGAAAGACCCGAAGGGCCAGTCGGGGTCCTAAATGCATTATTCAACTATCAAAGAGATTAAATTACTGGTAGGTCTCTGTAATTTATCTAAAATTATATTTTGATCATAATTTTTTAAAATATTTTATTTTTATTTCTAATTTAGGTTCCTAGAATTTAAAATAAAAACTTAATAACTCTTTTGCAGTTTTGATTAGTGACCTAAATAAAAAATTTTAAAAATTATATATTAAAATATAATTATAAATAAATAACAAAAAATTATCAGTAACTTACCCTAAAAAATATATTTTTACAACCCTCAACACTATGATATTATATAAATATAATATTTCAATTTCTGCCTACACTTAAAAGGCTCTCTGGCTCTAATCAACACAAAGACTACTCAAAATTTTATTAAGTTTAGCGGCTTGAACGGCCAATGATGGAATGCCACATCAGCAATGGGCCCCACTCAGGTCGAGAGGCGGTCCCCTATTAGCCGCGCGAACCCCATAATTACTCCAGATTAACACATTGCTTCGTACTTAATAAATTATCTTACTAAAAATTAGGTCGGCATTCAGGTTAAGCATTATGTTCAAAATTTAAAATTTATTTGAAACTCGCTAGTATTTTCTTAACTCAAACTCAAAAAATTTTCTAAAGACTCGAAGTCAACTCGCTCGTAATAAAATTATTAAACTCATAATTGATTTGATATCTATACAATAATACATATTTAAAGCAACACATATTGCCAATTTATTTAGTCTGTTTAAAATTAATTTGATTAATTTTAAATAAATATATCATATTACTCATAAAATTTAGTATTAAAAATTAATTATATTTCACATTCTATACTATATAAAAATAGACATTCTTATATAATAATTAGTTTTATTTTACATCATTCACAATAAAAAAATATTTTTATTTAAAATTAATTTTAATTTTATTAAAATTAAATTTTACAAATAAATAAATCCTATAATGTTAAGTGGGAGCATTTAGTGTAATGCTATTTCGGTATTATGTTATTTAGATGTTATTATTATTTATTAATCTGTGTTATTTTTAAATTATTTATAAAAAGATAATATTAAAAAATCTATTCAACCATGCGTCCTTCGTTCGGAGTGGAGAATCTTATAAATTTTTATAATATTAATTATTTAATATATCATCCAAAGCAAATATTTATTTTTAAAATAATGTGATATAACTTAAAAATTCAAACTTTAAGAAAATTTAAACTAAAAATAAGATAATTTCAGCTAAAAATAAAAAAAAATTAATGAACTAATCTATTTTGATGAAATTTAAAATCATGCATTGAATCGAAAGCTCCTTTAATTCCAACCCACCAATATCTGTCATTAATGTACATACCTAAACTACTATAAAAAAAAAGCTAAGATCAAATAAAATAAAATAAAATAAAATAAAAAGTTGCATAAGCAAATAAAATAAAATAAAATAAAAAACTACATAGGTAGATGTTTTTTTCGTATAAAGTTCTTTAAATATTTAAAATTAATAAGATACATATGAAAATCAAGCAAATCAAATAACAGGATCATCAACATCCAAATGGATACAAAAAATATATTTTGATTTAATCTATAACTTTAATTCTATAAGGATGCTATTGAAGCACATAATAATTATATATATATATATATATATATATATATTTATGTTAGCAATATTCTTTCAAATTTGATTTTCCTTTAAAAGAATTGTATTATAACGTTAGGTTCAAAATAATCAAAGGCCTTTTCAATTTCATGAATGAGGCTCAAAAAGCAAGCTCCTTTATTGCCCAAAATAAATTGTGTGTAGAAATAAAGTTAAATATCATTGAGTTTAAGAATAATATATAGTACACAAATCTATGACTTTTAAGTTTTTTTTTATTTGAGTTCTCGATTTTCAAAAATATTTTTAATTGAATCCCTAATTGCAATATATATATTTAGGCCATTTTTATCGAATTTCGTCCGCTTTCTTTTAGGCAGAAGAAAGTTGGCGGCATGGAAGAGGGGGCTTGGGTCTCACTTAGTGATTGCAAATACGACAAGAGTAGAAAGAAGAAAAAAGAAGGAATAATTGAAGTGGAAAATATTTGAAAAGCGAAAAATATACTTGATGACTACCTAGTAGTAGAAACAATACATCATAGTAGTATAAAGGAGATCAAAAATGTCAATTCCAAGTGTTAGATTCCGTGAATGTTGAACTGTGTAATGCGATTAAGTGTTGCTAGTTTGTTCGCTCTGGGAGGCCTACGGACAAAATAAATGCATGAGCATTTTAAAAGGCGTAAGGACATATCAGGTAGGAATAGAAATTTCATGATGGTATTGTTGAAGTAGATATTACGAAGTATGATCATACAAATTTAAAGTCGATACAAATCAGCCTGAACACGCTAGTTTACCTTCTATCAAGATGCATATACGTCAGGACATATTTGTTAGTATTGAAATATCTATTGGTGAAAGACTGATCAATTGAGGATCATCATTGAATATGTCAAGATATAGGGGATTTAATTGACTCAAAAGATCATCTTATTACCTCAAAACACAGAATGCATAAAAATCAATCTTATTCGATTAATAATACACGGGATATTTGAACTAAGGAATGCTACGTTTAGAATTGAAGCTTCTAATTGACATAGCTCATTATTAAGTCAATATTTAAAAAAAAATGAAAACTTCAATATCATCTTAGTTATTATTAAATTTTGCAACCATTTATCTTATAATTACATGAATTAAATCCAATTATCTTTTAAATGGATTAGCTATAAAATTCTAATGCAAAAGCCAAGCCTAAAGATATGAAATTTGAAATTGAATGAGTAAATAGTTTAATTAGGCATCAATTTTAAAATCTATTTATGACTATAAATATGTGATATAGACATAAAATTTGATTCAAATATTATTTAAATAAAAATGTCTACTATATTTATTACTAGTAATTTATTGTGCTTGCCTTCTTTCTCCCCAAAGAGTCTATCAAAGTCATGATGCATTTACCCTCTCTTCCCACTTCCTACCTATCAAGCTCACACTATCTCCAACTATAACATTTTTTAATAAGTTGCATAAATGTAGCCAAATTATTTCAATAATATTATAAAGCTCTAATTTTCCATTAAGATTATATATATTGCCACAAATATTTTTAATATAGAAAATCCTTCCATCATATAAATTCTAAAATTTCAATGTCATAATTATAAATGTATAAATCCTAATGTCAAAAATATAATGTAAGTGAAGTTCAATAACATTTTTTTTTAATATATTACTAAACTTCTCTTATTTATTATGATATTATATATATTTGTTAGATATATTTGTTTGAGAATTTATGATGTAAATTCAACTTGTAAGTAAAGATTGATAAAAATAAATGGAATTTATTTCTTTAAAAGTCGGTTAGAGCGTTTGGTTCGCTATTATTTTGG
Organism: Apostasia shenzhenica; assembly: GCA_002786265.1. Classification (NCBI taxonomy): domain Eukaryota; kingdom Viridiplantae; phylum Streptophyta; class Magnoliopsida; order Asparagales; family Orchidaceae; genus Apostasia; species Apostasia shenzhenica. Next base: position 2,074,388 of record KZ451999.1, read on the forward strand.
TGTTATGTTATGTAATCTAGATGTCATTTTTTACTAATAATTTTATAATCTCATAGAAGATTATTTATAGATATCATTAAACCAAACAATTACTTTCTCTAGATAACATAACATAACGTCAAGATAACATTGAACTAAATGCCCCCTAAATACAAAACTAATAGTCTTAGCTAAATTACTCAAAAGTAAAGCAGTAGATCAAATATTACCAAATAAAAGTTATAATCTTAATCTTTAATAATATGTGAACGTGATAATCATGTACGATGTGATCTAAATTCTATTTTTCTTTGAGCATTATTGAGAGCACTATGGAGGGGGAAGAACAAATCCATGATGATTCCAAGGGTTAATGCTACCAAATTTGGCCACTCCTCCATTAGATAGATTGGATGCCAATGTGTGGGCATGAAAACAACCCCTTTGGAAGTTGTTTTTGTGTGCATGTGGGTCCCTTTGTGTGCATGTGGGTCCCACCACCCCCCTCCTCCTCTTTCCTCCTCCCATTCTTGAATGAATCACATGCTCTTTCTTTTCCTTTTCTTGAGGAAAGGAAATTATACAAATATCAATTTTGATCTTTAATTATTTTATGCTCTCTTTCTTTGAACTTTCCTTCAATATTTATTGATATTGATGGTTTGATTGCTTTGCATGTTACCATTTGCATGAAATAACTATACAATTTGATCTTTGAGATATATATATTTTGAGTTGTTTGTCATTCTCAAAAATTTTTTCAATCGGGTTGTTAATTATAGTTAAAAAAATCTATATATCGACAAAATTCTCATATCATAATATTTATAAATTAAAAATAAAACCTACACATATTAGCCTGGAGAAATAAATGAAATATATTTTCATATGTACAAATTTTATTTTGGAATGATTTCAAAATATGAATTTTCTGATTTTTCTTGATTTCTATTCACTTTTCATGGAGTTAAGAAATAATACTTGAATTTAATATAAAATGATAATATCAATTTAGGCATACTTCTAATCTTTGCTCAAAATTAACTCAGTTGAGATGTGGGTGTATTGACTATGAGGAACTCATTAAATTAATTAGATAGGCATTTCAAACAATAAATATATGTAAAGATATTATTATTATTATTATTATTATTATTAGATTACTATGGAAAAAATCAAATCTTGCAAGAGAAATTTAGTGAAAGGGTTACGTAGGAAAAAAAAATTAATGAGAAAATCAAGGGAGAACGACAAATAAGTTCTTAATTTTTCAAAATATTAACGATAATTTGGACTTATAGAAATTCAATACTAGTTTTGAAATAATACTTTAAACTATTATTTGAGAAATAACTAATTTAAATGGTAATATCTCCTGCCCTTTAAAGAGAAAATCTCTTTAACCATAATCAATATGTATATATATATATGGTTCATAAACATATATAATTCATTTAGAAACGTATGAAATTAATATTTCAAATGCATGAAGAAAATTTTGAAAAGCTTTAAAATAAGAATTACTGCATTCAATGTACTATAGATAACGTATAAATAGTGCAATACACGTCTAAGATTAAAAAAAAAATGAAATACATTAATATTTTACCTTGAAAACTAAATGATCGAATGACTCAACTCAGTAGGCATGGTGCGTCGTCCTCAATTTCAATTTAAAATTTCCCATATAAAATCGGAGTATAACTCGAGCAATTGAAGTCTAGTCAATTTTTAGTTAATTTCTTTTTCGATTATATTGTGTCGAGTTTAGGTCAATCATCGAGTTGAATTAAGCCACATTTTTAATCTTATTTTAATAATTATGTATTATATATAATACTTGAATTAATTTTATTTATATATTGTGTATTTTTATACCTTAATTTTTTAATAGATATCTTTCCAAACATTTATTTATATAATAAATATCATAAAAATAAATTAGAAAAATTTAAATATATATTAAAATATAAAATATCGAGTAAATTATGAGTTAAATTAATTTTAGTTTAAGTGATTTAATTTTGAATTAAATTTATATCATATAAAATGATTTGAATATAATAAACAGCCCTTGTTCAAATTTGAAGGCATCTTCTTCTCCAAATTAATCACCCCCAAATCCCCTGTTAAGGGCAGGAGCACCCAATCAACTACAACTTAACCACTTGGTTGGCGCCTCTCTCTCTCTCTCTCTCTCTCTCTCTCTCTCTCTCTCTCTCTCTCTCTCTCTCGCTCTCTCCCTCCTTCTGATCCCTCTCTCCTCTCTTTTGTGTGGGAGTGGGAGAGAATAAGAAGGCCGGGCGTTGGACTAATTCGTTCGTTTCGAGCGCTTCTCTCTCTACATGCGTAGCGCCGACTGCTCGCCACATCGATGAGCGTGCGCGCGAGGGCGCCAAGCGAGGAAGACGAGGTGGAGCTCTAGAACAAGTAATCCTTACCCGCTTTCCCCCCTCCTTTTATCTTCTTCCTCTGAAGGAATCAACCCACTCCTCTGTTTCCCTTCCCTTCCCCTCTCCTATCTCTTTCTTTCCCACTCTTCTTTTCTATATCTCCAACGAGGAATTCCGGCAATGGCCGTGCAAGCGCAGTACCCCCTTGCGAACCTTCTGCTCCTCAACAGGTACTGTTTCTGTAATGGACTGCTGGAGTTGGCAGCCCCTTGTTCTTCTTCTTTTTCTTCTTCTTCTTCATCGAGCGCATTTATGTTGTTCTTAATGGTTTATGGATTCTGGGTTTGCGCCTTTGGGCAGAGCTGAGCCCGAGAAGAAAACGAAGGACATGGAATTCCCACCCGCTTCCCTTCTCGACCAATCCCCTATGTTCTTCCCCCCAAATGGAGGTATTGAGCTGCTCGGGATCTTCAATTCCCTCTCTGCTTTCTTTCTCTTGGATTTCTTTTACTGATAGGAGGAAATGGATTCAGGCATTGCGAACCCAAGGAAGAGGGCAAGAGAGGTAGCGCCGACGCAGGTACGGATGCCGGCGGTGTTGCCGCCCACGCTGCCGCAGCAACAGCAGCATAGCTTCTTCTCTCTGCAAGCGCCGGCTGTGGGGCAGACGGACCTCCTGCCTCTGCCGCCGATGATGAGTCTGGCGCAGCTCCAGTCGCCGGCGCCTCCCGTCGTCTCTACGGGTCTTCGCCTCGCCTTGGATGAGCAAAGCCAGAGGCAGCAATCGGATTCTCTCCTCCCGACCTTCCTTTCCGAAGAGGTATCCGCCCTGATAAACCAACAGAGGGAAGAAATCGAGCAGTTCCTCCTCGCTCAGGTAAACACCACTTCACCTTCTTCTCCTTGTTCGTTGAAGGAGGAAGATGGATCGATGATATATAGGATTTGGATTTCCTTTCAATTGGGACAGGGGGAGCAGCTCCGGCGAGCATTGGGGGAGAGGCGTCAGCGCCATTACCGGACATTCATCGGGGAAGCTGAGAAATCGATCGGCCGGAGGCTCCGCGAGAAGGAGGCGGAGGTCGAGCGCGCCGTCCGCCGGACCGCTGAGCTCGAGGACCGACTCGCCCGCCTCCGGGCCGAGTCCACGGCGTGGCAGGCCAAGGCCATGGCCGAGCAAGCCTCCGCTGCGTCCCTCCACGCGCAGCTCCAGCAGGCTTCCGCCTTCGCCGTCGCTTCCATGCCGGCCGGCGAGGATCGATCCGGCGAGTCACCAGCTGAAGACGCCGAGTCGGTGTACGTCGATCCTGAGCGGCCGGAGGCGCCGGATCGAGCATGCCGGATCTGTCGCCGGCGCTTGGCTTCAGTCGTCATCATCCCCTGCCGCCACCTCTGCCTCTGCCCCGACTGCGATTCCGCCGGCGCCGGCCAAGACTGCCCCGTATGCGGCTGCGGCCATACCGGAAGCGTTCAAGTCCTTTTCTCCTAAAAACAAATAGAAAAAAACTAAAATAAAATTTTATTTTAAAAAAAAAAACAAACCGGAATTTGTTTTTTCATTTTCAGCTTCATTTTCTATTTTCTTGAAAGTTTTCCAAAAAAAAATTTCAAATATGTAAAAAATATTATATACAAATTCTTTTATTGCAATTTTAGATTTGCTGGCGGTATGATCACCGGTGGTTCTTCCATCATTTTCCCATCATACTCACCGTTAACTGTCGGCCTGAATTCTGATCACCGGCAGTCGCTCACTGGCGACGCATGTGACCGGCCATGGCCGTTGGATGGTAATCGTACGGCTGTTCGGTGGTGGGATCTGGCAGCACGGCGGTTGAGCGGCCTTCCTCTTTAATTTCCGTCGGGTTGTTGCTGAAAATGAATTGTTGTCAGAGACAACACGTGAATACGTGATGCGGTTGCAGTTGGTTATGGGCCGATTCCATGCGTCGTTGGCCCATTTACGATTTAAGGCCTTTATTTAGGTCTTATTTTTTAAACTTTTTTTTTTTACATCATGGGACACCGTAATTTTCTTTAATAACAAAGAGATCACCATTCTATTTAAATATATGTATATTTATTTAATTATCTATTTAGATATCGTCTCTATTAAACGCGGTTAAAATGAATAAGTATTATCATATATAATTTTTCTAAAAAATATATTATAAGATGAATATATAGTCGCATTATTTTTTCTCTCCCAAGGAGAAGAAGAAACCAGTGGGAAGAGGAAACAATCTTTGCCTTTGGATGACCATTGAGCTGCAAATCCTTCTAGTTCTTGCTCTCATCTTTTTTTAATGTTTTTCTTTTTTGCCCCGTTTGTTTATAATCTTAAATTTAATAAGATTAAAATTAAATTTAAATAAAAATATTTTTTTATTAAAAATTGTGAATGATGTGAAATAAAGTTAGTTATTATGTTGGATATATGAGGAATGTGACATAAAGTTAGTTATTATGTTGGGATATGTGAGGGATGTGATATAAGTTAGTTATTATTTTAGTAATGTGCGTAGGATGTAAAATAAAATTAATTTTTAATATTAAATTTTATGTGTGATGTGATATGTCAGGTTAAAATTAAATTAAATTAATTTTTAACTTGTAAACAAAAGGGGCCTTGGAGTCCCCAATAAGTAGGCTGCCATCCATCATATTCATTGGTCGTCTCCCCTTAATTTTGAAAAAAAAAAATTATACATGTTGCTTGCCTGCTAGCCTAACAATAGATTTTGATTTGAACCTAAATTTAACTCGAAAATATAGTTAATTGAATATATTTTACTTAGCATTTAATTAATCCGAAATCTAACCCGATCCATTATATTTTTTTCGAGCTAGATCATAGATCGATCGTGATACGATCTATTTATATCTGACCAGACTGAGTCAACTTTTCATAACTTAAGTGCATTTACTAGAATAAAAGTATAATGTCATATTTTGATAGTAGTTGAACTATTTCTGATCTTTTCTTATATTCAAATTAGTAAATTATTATAACTATTATACCATATTACTTTTGCTAAGATACCATATTTTCTTAGTAAACTAATTATTGTAATATTAATATATCAATCAATTATTTTGAAACTAAGTTGAGATCGTATTTATGAAACTCTTTTTGTACTTATGCAGAGTAATAATTCGACTTGATCCAAGACACAACCTGACCCAGATGCGATCTGAGTCAGATTCGGGTCAAGGCTAAGCTGATTTGATATGTGATCCAATCCAAATCCATTATCTGGATACAACCTGACCCAGATGCGATCAAAGTTGATTTGATCTAAATCTGACCCGTTTATAGACCTATAAATGACTTTCTATGTGCTCAAAGTGATAGCAAGCGTCTGTGAGAAATCATTTATAACCATGCCAAAAACTTCATTCTTTTATACAATATAAGCACTAAGGAAAAAAAATACTTATGTATGTATCATTAGGGAGAAAATTCACCACTTTAGTCAAATGATGACAGATTTAAACTAATTCACTAACCGATCATTCGAATCATATTTCGAAATTACACCTCAAATCTAAATAGCTCGGAGTCAATCAAAGTTAGGCGAATAGATTTCTGGCGACTAGAATCGTTCATATCATAGCCTTATCCTTATTATACGGCACTCAACCTAGAGGCAAAGAGAAGGTATTCATCATTAAGACATGGTCTAACAAGCGGCATGAAAAGAGCGTATTGTTGCCCATGTCGTCTAGCTGTTCAACATTATTAAGGGTCACTTAATCTCACCTAATACTACCTGTTACCTTCTCATTATAAATGCCTATATAAAAGATTTAGATCTGGAACAATAATTCCCTAATTGTATCCTACGTAATATTTCTATACTTAAGCGAAGCACTTGGCTAAGTAGAATTGTTCACCTACTATTCAATTTCTACCAACTCCAATTATTTTGGTAGCTCTTCTCAATAGAGCTCCCTTTTGACAATAATCAATTTGCCTCAAGAAAGCTCATCCTCTCTCTTCTTTTCTTTGCTTTACTTTTTTTTAACTCTAAAATTATGGCTAAAATTACTCATAGCTAAAATCTTAAATTTATTTTAAAAAAATATTAAAAAATTATTTTATATCTCATCTCACACAAATTTCAACATTAAACAATCACTTTATTTCACATCCAACACAATTCTCAATAAATCAATCAACTTTATTTCATATCCTACACAATTTTTAATATAATCAAATTACTTTATTTCACATTATACACATTTTTCAAAAATGATTAAAAATTTCAACTAAATCTACTTTTTTTTCTTATTACCAAACAGAGCCTAAAGTTCTCTCCACTTTTTAATCTTATTAGTTTGAATATTCTCACCCAAACATGCGTAGACACAAATGCTTATGCATATACATAAATTAGTATATATATATAAATACATATATATTTTTCTTTCAAATAAATATGTAATTTATGTAAATATAAATATATATTTATTACATGTAAGAAAATATACATAAATACATTTTTACATATTTATAATTATACACGTAAATACATATGTAATCATGTATATATATAAATAAATAAACAATAATAATAAGATTAAGTTTTTATCCTACTAGGTTGGACCAACTACATGAACATTTATTTTCATCGTACTCTATCAAATAATAATAATTTATTTAAGTTTAAATGAGCAAGATCAATCATTATAATTTATTATCATTTCTTTTATATCTTTCATGTTTTTTTATGTAGGCAAGAACTAATAATATAACTTTCTTATTGTAATTTCTATCGACCAACAATTTATCCAGCTAAACTATTTATACTAACTCTCTCTAAGTCCATCCTCTACTAGGGCTATTTTAATTTTCTCATAAATGTCCATGAAAAAAATTCTCACAAATTACACATTCTTTATTTTATTTTTTCGAGTATATTCACTCATCAACTTTAATATCATCATTCATATGTCTGTGCTTTGTAAAATAGAATATGTATCATATAACACCGTTAGTCTTACTACGGCCTATAAAACTCATTTTTAAATCTAAACTAGAAATTTTTATTATACTACGCACTAGATGAATTATTCTACTTAACTTATTCTGTTTAGATCACACTAATAATATTACTATTTATTTCACTATTATTTTATACGCTTGATTCGGGATAAACAAACCATCACTTTTGCAAACCAGATGAGTTAGAACTCAAATCAATTTAGAATTCGACCAAATTTTGTGGTTTCAAATTTAATGAAAGCACATTTTAGCTCTCCATTTTATTTTCGAAAATCATTTGAGCATATTTTTTTTAAAAAAAATCTCATCCCAATAAATACACTTTCATATCCTATTTAATGTAATCATTTATTTTTAGTGGGCTCTTTCTTTGTCACCAGTGGCAGAATAGTTTTATAATATCATTCATTTCTGTCCATACTGTTTGATCACACAACTTTAGCTCTACCAGTAATATTCCCAGTAATTTTCAAACTCTAACAGCAGTACTTCACTAGCATTTTTTTTTTTAAAAAAAAAAACACATTAGTTGTTGTGCAGCATATATCAATTATAAATGCAAAGGAAATAGTAGGGCTCCAACAAATAGTTCAAAAACACGAAATTTAATCAAGTTTGAGTCGAGTTCATAGTTAAATTGAACAAAATGATGCATCATCTTATGATGCACAAAACTGTATCAAATCGAACTAATTTTATTTCAAGTGATTTAACTTTGGGTCAATTTACAATCAAGTGAAATTTGACCAGATTTACAACATAATTGCCACACAGAAAAAGAGGAGAAAATGGGGACCTCCATTATCAATTGCACCTGTCAGAACATGAGAACAGCTGAGAAGTTGAATTAACAACTACCAGATAGAGAAAAAAAAAAAAAAAAAAAAAACCTACAAGATAAGAGTTTTATAAGCTATTCCAGAGGCCACTATGATGGCTTTATATCCAAGCATCCCAAATATCACAATCAACAAATGGATTTATTTTATTTTATTTTATTTTTCCTTCGCTTGTATTATGGTGGAAGGGTCAATGAAACTTAAATGAGCTAAAAATGTCATTTTTTTAAACTTTGAATGAGGTATTAGTGAGTTTTTTATTCAATAAAATAAAGTTGCTGATGATTTTATATTTTTTAAGATAAATGAATGATGCTTTCTTTTGGTAGCAGGGAATCTATAGGCAGCTTGATAAATCAAAGCTTTCACAAGAATGTTAAGACCTCCATTGTAGTTGATCACTTATTTTGAATGGTTTTAATGACTTATTTTGTTAAATAATTGGAATAATTACATATATGTTATTAAAATCTAACTATTTTACATATTTAATATCTACATTTATAATATTATATTTTGGTCATAAAAATCATTTGAAAATTACAATATATGGTCACAAAGTTGTGACATGTATATAATAATAACTGCAATTTTCATATGAATTTTATGATCAATATGTAATATTAAAAATTTCAAATATGTAAAATAATAAAATTTTAATAGCATACATAGAATTGCCCTTAAAGGGGACATATGCCAAAGGCTTGAATGATGTTTTGGGGGACATGCATGTATTATCAGATTAAGAATGCAATAAATAATATAAGCAACCTGTGAATTTTTTTCTAAAAGGAGTTCAATTCGACAAACATTAATTACTCGATAACTAACCTAGTATCCTTTCTTCAATCTTGTGAAGCACCAGAACAATATGCTGATATGGATATAAAAAATTATCGGATCTCCCACGCTAACAACTCAAACTGTTGACATGCCTATCAAAAATTGCGACATGTGAACGGAACTCGGACACAGAGCATAGTAATGCCGTTTATTTCTTTCAATTTAGTATAATGCTCAGTATGAATATTGTTTTACTTAGCACTGATCTTTTTTTGCTTGATATAGATGCTTTTTATTTGATATAAATATTATTTTACATAACAAAAAAAAAAAGATTCATATTGAATAAGAAAAACTTCCTTGAACCCAATAAATCTATGTGTTCTTCATTTAATTAAAACAAAAAAAAGAACTATGATGCAAGGCAATACTTTAGTGTGTTTGTTTGTAAGGTTAAATTTAAGAAGGTTAAAATTAAATTTGGATGAAGATATTTTTTTATTGAAAGTTGTGAATGATGTGAAATAAAGTTAGTTATTATGTTGAGATATGTGAGGGATGAAATATAAAGTTAGTTATTATGTTGGAATATGTGAGGGATGTGATATAAGTTAGTTATTATTTTAGTAATATGTGTAGGATGTGAAATAAATTTAATTTTTAATATTAAATTTTATGTGTGATGTGATATACCTGGTTAAAATTAAAATAGGTTAATTTTAAACTCCTAGACAAACGGGGAGAGAACTTCAACGTAGAGGAGACGGCTACAGAGAAAAACCTGCAGTATTAGGCCCAGACTCGCTTCTTTGGAATGAGATCCAAGGCATTGACCTGGTCGATTTTAGCAGCTACAATGAAATCATTCAAGCTAAGGCCACCTGCATTATACAGTAAAGCAGTGGATCTTATGAGAGCTTACTGTATTTTTTGTCCAAAAGAGACATGTATTGAAACATTATATATTTAGGGTACCTTACATAATATAAAAGTATAGAAAATGTTATTTATTGCTTCATCGTTTTCACAAAATTCATGCTGGCAAACTTTCTAAAACCTCAGATAGCATTGAAAGCCTAACTCACTTTGAAGATGTGTTTTAACTTCAACGATCCATGGATTAAAATGCATAATCTTATATTTTTGGCGTGGATTAACTTTCTACTCTAGCATGCTCCTAATGTACTACTAGCTCATTTGGCTTAGCAGGTATAGATCAAACTAGCACTGCAAATGGGGAAAATCGACCCGAGTTCTGACCTGAATTTTGACTTGATTATAAAGCAAACAATACTAAAAATAAAACTAATTACCTGATCAGATTCATCTTTTTAGGGATGAGTCCCGAGTCAACCCTGCCATGATTCGATTAAAATCCGATCTGATTTTATTATTTATAAACAAATATACAATACATATATATTTAAATTCTTATATAAAAATGAAACTATTTTACTACATATATGTTGAGAACGTATATATTTTGTCTAACTTCTATGATGTTAATATAGTTGTTTACATATTTAAATTATATTATAGTTTGTGTTCTTTTGTCGGTGAAAAGAATATTTGAATTTGAACTTTTATTGTCTTTTAAGTTAATCTTTAAAAATTAATAAATTAGATGAAAATATTTTATTATATTACTAAATTAGACTATTTTTGGCAAGTTACTATAATTTATTTAGTCAATTGGGTCTAGACTCAATCCGCTGAATCCAATCCGAGTCATTTGTGAAACATCCTTGACTGGATCCGAATTAAGGCCAATCCAATCATTCATGGATTGAATCTAGAATACGCCATTGCGGATCCGACCAGTTTGCAAACCTAGATCAAACACGAACATATGGGTTTTAGTCGTGCTTATCTTTTTTAAGACACGTTTACATAAATGACACGTAAAAGTTACATAACATTTCACTTAGATAATATCTAGAACACGAAAATTTTGTAAACACACAAAAGCAACACTATGGTTGCTCTTGATTCCTAATACAGAATACTTTATAAGTTTTCATCTTATTTACAAGTAACATGCAAACAATGCCTACCACATATTAGACAGCTAATGACACCAAGCCAACTAGTAGGTTTTCTTTGGTTAATACGTTGGGTAACACATAACAATTGCAATATTTACAAGATTTTGGACTTATGGATGCAATTTCGAGATCTAGGCGTTTAATAAGTAACTTTAACATTGTTACGTGTTATGCATGTCAATGACTATGAATAAGAGGGACATGAAGACTGAACTAGAGAATTTGGCTAGATACCATATTAAGCTTTAACAACCATCTTAAAAGGTTAAGCCTATAGGATACGGTTTGGGAATATCTATGTATTGCAACAAGATATACGTAAAATAATTCAAATGCAATGGTATGGTCCTAATGCAAATCATTAACAAGTAGTATCAGAAAATCAGTGCATCTATTTTGCCTTCTAACTTAGAGCTACCAAAGTAGCAAATCGAAGTAGTTACCTCTAAGATAACTAAAAGCAGAATATTTTTACCCACCTACTGATGTGGTCCAGAGCTCTGCCATAACTTGATTAGGCTGCTCCAAGTGAAGAGTTGGATAATGCCCAGTAGACTCCACGGCTCTATATATCCTAGTGATAAGCTCAATTCCACAACCATAATCTCTAACTCGCCACATGCACCGGATTTTCATCCCTTCTTTACACACTAAAATCCTCCAACCTATAACCTATACAAATGTAAAAGTCTTTTAGATGACAATTTATACCGAGCAGAACTATAGTTGATAACAAACACGACCATATGAACAAAAGAAATAAATATAGTAGTTGGTAAACTATATTAAGGTTGAATCTTTCAAGTTTTTGAATGACAAAGGCTGTAGGTGGTGAGAGTCCCCTTAAATGAGATGGAACTTCTATGGAAATAGAGTCCTGAAAAATTCAAAATCACCTGGGCATATTATTGTCAATTAACAAATTAAACAAGGGGGAATTTCCTAATGTTGGTTGAGGATCGCAGTTAGTGTTAAAAGGGCTCATTGGGAATTGAACTAATAGCTTGGAAATTTAACAAAGCATTTCCTTATAAAAGTATCTTTTGTTTCCTGTTCCTGCTAATAAAACACTGCGTAAATTAACACCTAAATTCCAGGAATGAATCTGCCTAAACCACCAAAAAGGATTTTGAATATCTACTAGAGCTTCAACAGCAACAACAATAACAACAAAGTCCCAAACTAGTAGAACGTGATGGTGATCCAACCATCGATCCACATGATTTTAAACTCAAATATTTTTAGGGGCAAGAAAGGTGGAATTTAAATTGACATTCGAAATTAAAGGAGAAGCATTTTGCTTATCATGTTTCCTTTTGAGAATTCAAATTGTTTGGGCAAACAAGAATGTTGTCTTATTTATTTTGATTAATTTCCTTTGATGCACAGGCTTAAATTCTGGTTAAAAGTCCTATAGAAATTGTATTTTTTTAGCTTTAATGAATAAATAAAAACTATACTCCTCTCGAATTCCTCATCCCTATTCCTTTCTACTCATCCCCATTCTTCTAGTCTTTCTCCCATCTCACTATACTCGATCCACTCATAAGATTTATATCTAATTTCAGGGATGATATTAGTCAAGAAGCCAAGTTATATTCTTAGCTTTTCTTCACAACATAGTACTCTTATGGTAATATAGGGCATGTTTGGCATGAGCCCAAAAATGGGCAAAAACATTTTTTGATAATATTTTAAATTTATTATAAATTTTAATAATTTTATTTTACATCCAACACAAATTTCAACCTTAGAAATCAACTTTATTTCACATTCAACACGAATTTCAACCTTAAAATCAACTTTATTTCACATTCTACACACCTCCCAATATTAAAATAAATTTCTTTCCCATCAATTCTATAAAATAAAATATTTTCTCTTTCCTTACTCAAATTTATCCTCCAACCAAACAAGCCCATAATATGACACTATAGTCAAATCGACTATAAGTACTATATAGTTCACAATTGTAAAAGGTCAATTTTTTTTTCTGTTCGCTCATTAGACTTAGGAGTCATGTCTGTACGCTCTACTAGCAACACTAGCACTAATACTTCTTCTATTCAGTGTAACCATTGTCAAGAGAAAAAAAATAGCATCTCCCATCAAATAACCTATTCTTAGTTCAATTACAAAAAAACGCTATTCTTAGAGCATGGTCCCGATAAGCCTCTCACTTCTTTTAATTTTTTGAGAATACAAGCCTATTAATTCCGAGGATCAAATAGATTGTACAAGCCTATCACTTCTTGAGCTAATTATATGTTCAAGTAATGGATGAGTTAGATTGTACAAGTTAGCCCTAGTCTAAGTTCATGCCATTGTTACATGTGACATTCAATCGCAAGTGGAATTTCAATCGAGTCTTCTAATATCATACCTAACAACCTTCCTAGCAAGTTGCAACCTATAAAAGAGAATGAGCAAGTGATAAACCTAGTTCTCGGTCCTCAACTTTCCAATCTTCCTCATTATAGACTAAAACCTAAAGAACGAGAAGATTTTTGTTTTTGATCGAAAGAACAAGAAGAGTTGAATAAGCAAGTTGATGAGTTACTAGAGAGCTGTTTTGTAAGACAGTTCGAGTCTGTGTACTGTTTTTGATTTATTGACATCTAAGAAATACGATTCTCAGAAGATAGGTATTCATAGTAGAGCTATTATAAGATCATCATTAAGTACTTCAAGTGATTTTAGAAATGCTTATAATGATCTTATAATACAAGCATTTCTAACATTTTTTTACCTTGCCAAGCATGCACCCGTGTACATTCAAGTTTTAAGATCTTGTCAATCTCTAAATAATGGAGATAAAGGAAAATGCAAGGTTCATGATATGGAAGGCTGATGGATCTCTGAATGAGTAAACAATTGCAAAATAAAATACCTTGTTCAATATTTCCAAGTAGAGACTCCGCAAGTTCACGGCAAAAGAACTTCTACAATAGCCTTTTAGTGGTACAATGACTGTAAGTACAACAAATAATGACGACTCCAAGTGTGAAAATTGGGATCAAAGATAGCAAGGAAAGATTGCCAGGAGATCACTAAGTCTTTTTTTACGAGGTTCTCTGAGGAGGAGTATCCTTGAGGAACATATTAGAATATTCTTGAGGAAGAGTTTAGAATATTTTAGAGTGGTGATTTTCAAAAAAAAAAAAAAGAATATCCTAGAGAAGTTAGGGTAAATAAAGCTTTTAGTCATACAATATGTGCAAGGCCCGGGACTAAAAAAGGCGGAGAGTGATTGTTGGGTGATTATTGGATCTTTTTTCTCGAGATTCTTCACAAAGAAGAATCCTTGAAGACATCCTTAGAAGATCCTCCAGGAAAGTCCTTGAAAAGGATCTTCCTTTATGGTGCTTCCTCGTGGTGAGATCATCAATGCGTAAAAACACAAGGTTGCCCTCTAACAAGATGTCGTCAGTGCACTCAATGAGATTGTTTATAGCACCCCAAAGTTGACCCTAAGGAACTTACTAGATGCCCATTTCTGACCTTTAGATCAAAAGATGTCTATCAAGTTTAAGGAAAGATTTTAAAAGACTGTCACTTGACAAGCCACATTGTATAAGAGGTGAGTGTTAGGCAATTAGGTTACAAAATATCAATAAGATTAGTATAACAAAACCATGCATGATAAGGTATATATATGAGTTGTAAGAATAGAAGAGCACCTTAGAACTGATTGAATCCGATAAAGACTAGATGCAGTAACTATAAAGAATAATATGAGGAGGCTTCATTAAAACGGCTTAGTCGTGTCCTTCATTGACCTCCAACGGCCTTATATGTTAAAATGACTTAGGGAAGATTTGATTTGGTGAATAACCTTCTAAAAAATTATAAATTATCACTAAAAAAATAATATCTACTTGTCATGACATTTAAATTATATGACATAACACCAAGATAACATTGGACCAAATGCCCCATTAGTCACATTGATAAATGGTCCAACCCGAAGAACTTGCAAAATTATAGTAGTTCCAAAGAGATGTCTTTTAAATTATTTGGAGATCTACTGTGATCGCGGAGGGATCAGGAGGTAGGCCCAAATCAGTAACACATACACACACACACACACACCCCAGCAGAAAGACGGGCCAGCAAAAAAGATTGGAAATCGCAATCGAAAACGGGAGATCAGTAGAAAGACAGACCAGTTCGTCGCAAATTTATGAATACATATAAAGATGAATGGAGAGGAGAGCGCTATTAACTGTTACCTTCTTTAGAAGCTGTTTAACCTCCTCGTCGGACAAGGGAGGTTGGGACGACGAAACTGGTTCGCATGACCGTTCCGCGAGGGACACAGCAGTTAGGTTTGGAATGAGGATCCGATGCTCGGTGCTCTCGTACCCCACCACCTTCTCGCCGAAATTGCTCTCGATTTCCTCCGGAAAGGGATCTCGAGCTCCGAAGTCTCCGAGAAGATCGGGGGCCATGGCGCAGATCCGACGGCAGCGGTTGCTGGCTCTCCGCCGCGTCGAGAAGGCGAAGACTGCCGTCGCTGACAGAGAGCATGAGGAAGAGATGTCAGTCCTAGATGGAGAGTGGGAGAAAACGTAGGGAAGGAGAAGAAGGGAAGTGGACGCCATGGGAGTAGAAAGCTCCGAGCTGGGAGCTGCTTGCAGTTGCGGTCTTATCGGACGGAAAGGCTATACCAGAGAAATCAATGATAATAAGATATTTTCTCTGGGCGCCATATTGATTCGGTTTATTTTGAGGTTAAAAAAATATTATGTAAAATAAAATTATTTTATTGTTAAAAATAATATTAAATGTGAAATAAAATAATTATTTTAAAATTATATATTTATATATAAGTTTATTTTTAATATTAAATTTGATATAATATATAAAATAAAATTTATTTTTAATATCCAAATAATTTATGTATGATACAAAATAAAAATTAGTATTTATTTGTGAGAGAGGATTAGCAGTCATGTGTTTTGAGGACTTTATGACATTTGAATTTAAAAATATAAATTATATATATATAGATATAATGTAAAATAAATTTTTATGGAATAATATTAATTTTTTTATTATATATAATATAAAATAAATTAATTTTTTAAATTTAAATTTATGTATTATATAAAATAAATTAGATCTTTAATATTATCGTTTGGGTTAGTTTCTGAAAGAAAAATAATAATAATATTTGGTACTTTAATCCGAAAAGACCAATTGCTTGACTTTGGTTGCCTACTTAAAAAAAATCATGGTTTGATATTTTCTCTCTCCTCATTTATTAAATTGAAATATGAAAATATATCTTTGATTCTTTATGTAGCATTTTATACGTTTAATATAAAAAAGTAATTTTATTGTTAAATTTATTTAAATATTACTTTATTTCATTTATTATTAAATTTTAGGATAAATTATGTCGAGATTAAAATATAATCTATCAATTAAGTATATTTTAAATTTTTAATATTAAATTTTATAAAACACTCGAATGACTCTTTTCCTCTTATTTATTTCGAAAGTTGAGCAGGAAAAGAGAATACAACTGGCATACCCTACTCCATCTCTCACTCTCCAGTCTCCCCCCTCACCAATAGTCGCTTAGCCTCATGCAAGAACCACAGGAGAGTCGAGCAACCCTCATGCAATATTGCATAGCTTCTAGTTTTGCGTGATTGTGCGTCGGCCACCCTATCGCGACCCTGATGCAACTTTTCTCAATCGCAAAGCGGAGAGAAGTCGTAATTTAAGTATTTTAAAAATAATAGACCTAATTTGATATGTCTCACTCATAAATCTAAACATTAAAGTTTTAAATTGTGAACTTAAGCAATATTATGCCATAAATTAGAAAATTAGGTGTAACTTATCCTAAATTTTTAATATAATAAATAGATTTTATTTTTTCATCATATATATATATATATATATATATATAATTTTTTAATTAAAACATTTCCATTCACCAACTTAGGTCTCAGTGCAACATTAAAGTGGGTTAACTTTGATGCAAATATAAGTAGAATATAGGAGTTATATGGTTCTGTTTGAATTTGAAGTGAGAATTAAAATCAGGATTAAAATAGTACTAATTTAAAAAATAACAATAATAATAATAATAAATAATAAATTTTAATCATTCTACACAAATTTGAATATAAAAAATATTATTTTATTTCATATATTTAATAATTTTCAATAAAAATATTAATTTTATTTTATATCTTAAACTAAAATACTAGATTCTTAAATTCTATATGCTTTATTTTTGTTAAAAATAATAATCAATATAGTATTATAAACTAAATTTATGTATGGTATTAAATACTTTAATAGAATTTATTTTTTTTTGTTATGTGAAATGAATTGTTATAAATAGGCTAGCAGGCACCCCAATGGGCCTGCAGCCCAACCAGAGCAAGGGTTGATTCAAAAAAAAAAAACAAGTAAAAATCTGATCTACAGTAAAATAAGCGAAGAAATCAATTGCCCTATCCGTAGATCTATATATATGTATAACTTTATGCATCTTAAAGTCTCGTTTGGTTTGAGTTTTTTTTTTTAACATGAAAAAAAATGCAATCTTGTATAAATTTAAATTGATCTGGAACGTTCCGATAAATTGCTTTGAACTGGTCTGGCTCGGTGTCCATAATACCAAAAATATAAATTGATCTGACGAGTCTAATCTTCTTTCAAATTCGTCAAAAACTTTTATTTATAAAGGCAATCATTTCATCAATCCAACTCGAAGAAATACTAATAGCCATTAGCTCTTAGTCGCCGTAGCTTGGGTGTGAAAGATGACGATCGATATTGGTTTATGCATGCCTGCTAGTTTGAATTCGCCGAATTTGCCAATGATATAAAGTATCGCCGTCTTCGAAAATACGCAAATTTAGACTTCTCAGAAAATTGGAAGTGATTCACCAACTTTAGTAGCTATTGCTTGAGAACTTCATCTATGATTTAGGAAATCATAGTAACTTAAAAATCAGCATAAGCGAACGTTAGTAATTAGTGTCAGGATTTAGCAAGCCAGTGTTTTCTTCTGTTAGTCAATATTTGTTATCTGAAGGGCATAAATGAACAATAAAGTCGCGATTTATGTGCAAATTTAATTTTAATAATATTAAAATTAAAGTTAAATAAATTTGATCCTAAACCCTAAAACAGATGGAGGTTTGCATCAGATTAGATGCTCTATTAAGGGAATAATTTCCTCAAATCCTAAATCTTAAACCCTAAAACAGATGGAGGTTTGTATCAGATTAGATGCTCTATTTAGGGTTTAGGGTTTAGGATTTATGTTTTAGGGTTTAGGGTTTAGGGTTTAGGATTTAGGATTTAGGATTTAAGGTTGAAACTATAATTTTTTATTATCAGTTATATATGATATTAAAGTAAAATTAATTATTATATTAGAATGTACCAGAGATGTGATATAAAATAATTTGTGCATGGAATGTGAATATATAAGAATTATATAATAAATAGTGGATATTATTTAAGCGGATTAGTGCTGTTCATATTTCCTTTTTTTTTAAATTGAGTTTATCACATGAAAATTTAAGTTTTTTTTAGCTCTCAATCTCTTTTCCTTTCGACTCACCGTTTCACTCGTTTCGTTGTTAAATTAACTGTTTGTTTGTTTATACAAATTTTCATCACCACTCATAAAAAATAAAATTTGATTGATTTTTTTGTCCTCATTAATTTTACTTCTTTGTCATTAATTCTATTTCATGCAATTTTGTGAAGATTATCAACAGTGATCGAAGAGAAACACCTCATCTTATTCTACTTTTTCGCGCAAGGACCAAAATAGTAATAATTTAAAAAAACAATAATAATAAAAATATTTTTAATCATTTTACATAAATTTTAATATAAAAAAATATTATTTTACTTCACATACTCATTAATTTTCAATAAAAATATTAACTTTATTTCACATCCTACACCAAAATATTCGAATATTTTGATTTAGGATATGAAATAAAGTTAATATTTTTATTAAAATTATTGAATATATAAAGTAAAGTAATATTTTTTATATTAAATTTTATGTAGAATGATTAAAAAAATTTATTTATTATTATTATTATTATTTCTAAATTAGTACTATTTTGGTCCTAATTTTAATTCTCGTGCTAAACAGGGTCTATAAGTCTAAATAGAGGGACATGTTATTTACTTACAAATAGTTTAGATTAAAATTGATTTTCTACTTTTACTATTAAATATTACCACATTTATTACATTTACATATATATATATATATATATTTATTAAACATATAATTATTTACAAAAAATATGTATTGGATTTTTGGTAAGTTAAGGTGGTTGACTATTGTCTTATTCTAACTCCTGCATGCATTACATTTATTTTTAAAAAAAAATATAATATTGATATCAATAAATGTTATGATATCAAAGTGCCAAATTAAAGTCAAGAAATCCAAGGAGACTATAGTTTAGTGGACTTTTGTACGAATTTAAATGATAAGTTTAATGACATAAAATAGCTTAATGAAATAAAATAATGTTAATAACACGTCAAATATAACATTTTTAAGAACACCGAACTCCATTTTTCTCTGAATTCATCGATAACAAGTTATTAATCATTATTATATTATTATTATATTACTAATGAACAAATTATGAAAACATAGAGGACTCATTTATTCTTTTAAAATGAATTTTTTATTTGGCTCGATCATGAAAATGTACGCGAGAATCTGTTCAAACTACGTAAATTTTTTGTGCTGCCTCTGACCTGCTGCTGCTTTTCTTCTCATTTGTTGTAGGGCTTGGATTCTTTTCTTATAAATAAGATTCATCTCCAATTACTTCTAGTCAAAAAAATTTTGTCACTGATTATCTTCTAAAAATACAAAATAAAAATAATTATTTTTACAATAATTTAAATTTAAAATGATTTAAAATATAAGAGGGAGGTGGGTCGGCTGTAACTTAATGGTAACTCTATCTTAAGAATATTTCTTGCTGAATGAGTATGCTGCTTATCAGTTGTAATAAAAAAATGTGAAAATATATCTTCTAAAATATATATATATATATATATATATATATATCATAAATCATTTATTTAAAGCCATCTTCTGTTGATAAAAATAAAATTCTCATTATTTTCAAGGATATCAAGTTGAAATCTGATATGAAATAGTTTCAACAAGCTCAACAACTGTATTCATCAAAAGTGATATATCGATGACTTACTCTTGTAAGGAATTTTTTTCGCTAGATGCACTTATTTGTTGGAAGAAATTCTCCATTGAACGGATTTACTCGTTGAAGAAATTTATTTGTTTTACATATATACTTTTACGTTGGAGAAATTTTGTTGCCTGACAGTTGCGAAAACAAACTTCTTTTTTCATAATATTTTTTTAGTTTTTGATATTTGATTTGATAGGCTAATTCCAAATGTTTGATTATAACATAAGCCCGCATTTAGGTTAACGTCTGAACTGCATAAATTCAGTGTTTCTTTGTTATTTACTTTGTTATTAATTCTTTTATCGATCTTGTTTCCATTATGCTACTACCAATTAAATGAGCTTAGCCCCTAACAAGTTATTTTCATAAATTTTGAAGTTAAAACATCTCAAGTCTCCATGCTCCATAAAACGGAGATATTCATTGTTCCAATATTATATATGCTTAAACTTGAAAAATGCCTTCTCCTTTTTCGCTGAGTTACTACACATTTTATAACCTATAACAACGAATTCTACCCTTTAATTTGTTTAAGCTATTGTTGAATCAATTCCCTCAAAATTAAAACAACATCACATTATTTTTATTTGAAAATATTTATAGAATGTCATGACATTTTTAAGTTCACAAAAAAAAAACCAAGAAAATTTAACCTTTCAACTAGAGAAAAGGAACCACTTATCCTTATTGCTTCTGGTATCTTGAAGAAAAGAGGTTGAAGTTTGCTTCAAAATAGAGGAACATTTTAACTTATTTTTATATGGCTCAGTCTTAACTAAGACTAGGCCTCAAATGAGACTCAGCATTCAAAATTTTTACTAAAATCTATTTTAAAGGATTTCAATCATTTTGTCGTATCACGGTGTAGCTAGACATCGAAAAGTCTAACATGAATTTCAGGGCAGAAAGAATTGTTTTCACAAAACAATTGATTGTGTAATAGCATATTAAAGCATAAGAACTGCATACTAACGTAAAATTGAGTTGCAACAGTAACAAGGTGCGATATGCAGCAACCATTATTGGGTTGAATTGCAACTATTGAAAAAGATTAAGTTGTGACGACTTAATTAGCAAAGACATGGAAGCTACCATTTTTAAGAGCACGGGTCAGGCAGGAGTTGCATGAGTGATCAATATTAAGAGACTTGGCAGCTGCTCGACCTCGATGAGCAAGATCTAGAGGGAGAGAGAGTTGTAGTCAAAATATCCGATATTAAAATCTTTATAATTTGACGATGAGTAGTGTCATTGGTGGCACTACGAGATGATATCTAAAGGGAATTAAAATTGGAGTCTTCAGAAAAAATTTTGAGATCCATATGCTATATTTACCACAATAAGGGCTAAGAGGAGTCGTATTTAAGAATATTAACATGCCTTTATATACCAGGGATCCAAAAGCAATTTACTCAAAATTTGAAGTAGCATTGAAATTTACCTTTAAGACCATACTAAAACTCTGAAATGAATTGAAGGACTGAAATGAAATGCCTGACAGACCTCACGGACCCAATTTAAAAGATTCAAAAGGACGTAAAAGTAATTAATTAATTGTTTTGGATACATTAATTAATTCTTTAATTTTCATCATAGATTCCCACGTGCCATACAAAGCGGAGCATGCACGATAAACGCAGATTCTGGACTTCTTTAAAGCATAACTATAGCACGTGGCCCGTTCTGGCCCACACACGTGTCCCCAAAACAAGCTTTAATTATTATTAATTATCGTGCTAATTACTTTTCTAATTTTTTAAAGCGGATTACCTCCTACCGGGCGACACCTTCTGGAACTTAATTTATTAAAAATATAATTTAATACCGACGAAATAATGAAATTATAAATTAAAAATATAATTTAATACGACGAAATAATGAAATTATTTTATGGGCCAAATAATAGGTTAGGGGGCCTGCACGCGGCCCCGGACGTGCTGGGTTCGTGGGAGGCACACGTGTGTATATGGTTGTCGCACGTGCTGAGAAGTGAGAGTGAAGCTGTGCAAAGTTTCATTTTATTTAATTAGTGGTGGATCCCATTTTCGCTGTAAAGCTGTATATGACTTAAAATTAATGATGTTTTCTTTGTTCGGTGAGCATAAAATTTATTTAGGTATCAAAATTTTAAATTTAAATTATATATATATATATTATAATTTTTAAGTAAAATCAATGAAATTTGATATTCAAGATATAAATAAAAATAATAATAGGTTTAAAAGATATATATACTACAAGTTTTAAGAAAATAAAAAAATTATAATGCAGAGAAAATAAATACATATATATACATATAATAAATATGTTACTGTTTGATTTATAAGACTTAAATTTAACAAATAAATTATGAAAATAAATTAATTATTAATAAATTTTTAAAGTTAATTCTAATAATATTTTAGTTCATAATTTTAAAATATCTGATGCTCCTCGATTTTAACTAATATAATTTTAAAAAATTTTAAAATTAAATTTATTATATATTCAGATTATATTCAATGTTTTTTTAAATACTAGGAATATTTTAATAATATTTTATATTTTATATGTTAAGTTTATTAATATTATTACTTTTTGTTTAAATCTCTCCCATCTTTAGAGAAAAACCCTTATTCCTGTTTGGCGCCAATACTAAAATTAAATTTAAAATTGTACTAGTTTAAAAAAAAATAATAAATATTTTTAATCATTTTACATAAATTTTAATATAAAAAATATTATTTTACTTCTCATACCAATAATTTTCTTTAAAAATATTAACTTTATTTCACGGATCTAAAATACTCGATTCGAATATTTTGATTTAGAATGTAAAATAAAGTAAATATTTTTATTGAAAATTATGGAATATGTGAAGTAAAATAATATTTTTTATATTAAAATTTGTATAGAATAATTAAAAAAATATTTATTATTATTATTATTTTTTTAATTAGTACTATTTTGATCTTGATTTTAATCCTCGCGTCAAAGGAGGTTACGAGAAACATAAGGTGCGCGTGGGAAAGAAGGCGAATGAGCCAGATTTTTAGACTGGAAGATTAAAAACAAAAAATAGTTTTATGGCTTAAAATTTAAAACTAAATCTTTTTAAAAAAAAAAATCACTCAGCAGGTAAATCTAAAAAATTATAAAAAAAATATATACGGAAAGAGTTCATGTTATATTAATTAAAATTTAAGAATTTATTAATAAATTTTTGTAAATTATGAAATAAAATATAATTAGAGGCAAATTATAAGAACTTAACAGTAATTAAATAAAAAATTAAAAGTCACTTCAAGCAGACATGCACACCCGTTCTACCGGCACCATATAAAAGAGAAGAGAGCTTTTTATGATTGTAATTTTAGTTGGTGTTAAATTAATTAATTAAAAATTAATATTTAGTCTTATAATTTCTTTGCAAGTCCACGTGAATTTTTTTTTTTTTTTTTTGTAAATTCATATGAACACATGAAACTACAGTAATAAGCATATACTTTTCATTCTTTTTAGTGAAATAATTAAATTGTGGCAAAATATTATTGTATATGACAAACTTATTGGATGTAAATTAAAATTAAATTTATTATTTTGAAGTTGGTATAAAATGTGAAATATAATAATATTTAAGTGGTTAAAAACTTGTTTAGTTTGAGAAAAATTTTATCTTTAGATTGAAAATTTTTCGAGATATTTGTTCGGCAAAATTAAAATTAGGTTGCCTAGTGTCTCAGATAATTATAAACAAGCTCTTACACTTTTAGGGCTCGTTTATTTTGAGATATTTTTTTAATATAATATAAATTTTACTTATAACATTAACTTTATTTCACACTAAACACAAATATAAATATTAAGATTAACTTTTATTTTACCTCTTATATATTTTTTAATATTAAAATATTTATTTTCTTTTATCAAAAAAAAATTTGAACCAAATGTTATACTAGAAAAATGTTTTTGTAATATTTCTTTTTTTTTTCACAACTTGGTGACAAAAGCTATGTATTATATTTTGATTTAGTAGATTTAATTTAAATCATTTAATTTGACATCATAAATTTTCTCTTTATGAAAAGAAATCTGCTTTTCTATTATGTTTCAATTTATTTATTTTCTTCCTTCTAACATAAAATAAATTTTTATCACAATCGTAAATTATTATATAAAAAAAGCTATATGTGATTTATATGTGATGTTAGTATGGGGCATTTAGTTCATTATTATCTTAGTATTATATTATGTAATTTAGATGTTATTTTTTCACTAATAATTTTATAATCTAATAGCAAATTATTCATAAATATTATTAAATTAAACGATTATTTTTTCTGGATATCATAATATAACATCGAGATAATATTGAACTAAACGCCCCTTATATAACATTAAAGGTTTTTTTACCACAATTGAGAATTATTGTAAAATTAAATTTTATACAACTAATATTGTATGAAGGCCATTTTTATGTAGCAGTTGCCTTAAATAACTATTTATATATAATGAATGTTCTAAAGAACCATTGTATAACACCTTATTTTTTAAATATTTTATTTTAAATTTTTTTCTTTCATTGGCATAACATTTGAGCCCAAAATTTAAAAAATTGCATATATGTATTTCTCCCAAATCTTCCTTTTTACTTTAAATATCATAAAATAGTTCTAGGTTTGGCGCAAGGATCAAAATGAGGACTAAAATGTTACTAATTTAAAATATAATAGTAATAATAATAATAAATAAATTTTTTTAATTATCCTGCACAAATTTTAATATAAAAAAATATTATTTTACTTCACATATTTAATAATTTTTAATAAAAATATTAACTTTATTTCATATCCTTTATCAAAATACTCGATTTGAATATTTTTGTCCAGGATGTGAAATAAAATTGATATTTTTATTAAAAATTATTAAGTATATGAAGTAAAATAATGTTATTTTTATTAAAATTTGTAAAGAAATGATTAAAAAAATATTTATTATTATTATTATTATTATTTTTTTTTAATTAAACTAATATCATTTTAGTCCTCACGCCAAACAGCGTACGAAACGGTTTTCCATAGCATCTAGGGCCGAGGCCATGTTCTGGTTACTACAATTACCATAGTTATTTTCATGGCTGACTTTGGAGACGCCGCTCTCGTTTGAGTATAATCCGTGTATCTTTCTAAAAGCGTTATCTGCCTAATATACTAACTATAGCTGATCAATTTTCAACTATATCGTGCATTCAAAAAAAAATCATAATATATATGTCGTGCATATGTAATATAATTGATTTTTATATATATCTTCAACTAGTAGTGCATAAGATATTTTTATTCCCAATAATCGCATGACCCATGCATAATATTATACGTCCTTAATGTTATGTACATTATATTTATCACAAATATGATCACATGAGCACTAATTATGTGATAATATATATATATATATATAATATTTATATAATAATGATCTCACTCATCCTTGAAAGAAAATCTTGTATTCAACAAAAACGTTATTTAATGATATTTTATTTCTCCGTTTCATTGGTCAGGACCCACTTGTGCGTTCATCACAGTTTCGCATATCATTAATCATTGAAAATCATAAATTTCAATAATTTCTTCAATTATATATATGAAAATACTATACGGTTCTGATATTTAATTAATAAATTAATTGATTATAATTAAAATTTTAATTTATTAAATTATTCAGTCGATTAAATGCTAATTTATAATTAATATTTTATATTATAATTAGTTAATTTTTTGATAATTATTGTGAATATATAACGGTATTTTATATTTATATATTTTTATAATAATCAAATAGATTTAATTTCGAAGGACCTTTTTTTTTAAATGAAGGAATTTTTTTTTCTTCTCAAATGAAGGAATTTTAAACTAACTAAAAATCAAAATCTCGATTAAATTATTGGGCTGACATAATTGATAATGATAGCACCTGGCAGTCGCGGTGTATAATAAATATCTTTTCCCTCCTCGATCACCGTTCAATATCAATCGTACGGTTCAGAAAAGAATTACGGTTTGGCGGGAGTCGCGGGACTGATTAGGCTCGTTCCATTGTGCCTCTGGACCAGGATAACGGCAGATTTGCAGTTTTGCACCGCCAATCAGCCACTGAAAAAAAAAACTTGGGTTCGAACGGAGCATATTCAGACCCCCAATCAGCGGGCGCCACGTGTACCCGGACCCACCTGTATGGCACATGTGGCGCCCGCTGATTGGGGGTCCGAACATGCGCCGTCCGAACCTAAGTTTTTCTCTAGCCACTGAGGCCATGTTCAAAACACGAAAAAAAAGAGTTATCATTAGGACAAGGGTAAAGTACATCCAGGTCTCTGCGTTTAAGGCTTAATACTGTAAAAGTCTATATTTTTAAAATTATAACAACAGAGTTTTTGAGTTTTAATAAATTATCAAATCAGTTCTTTTTTATTTTTTATTATTAATTTTTTTTAAATTCCTATTATACCCCTCTCCCCTCTCTCCTCCCAATCCCCGACGGCCACGCGGCGTGTGCAAGCAACCGGCAGCCGCGCAACCTTGCGCACGTGGACGGCCGCCGGTGGGTCGCACACCCCGCGTTGTCGCTGGCGGGTCGCGTGGCCTTGCGCATGCGCGGGAATCGGGAGGGGAGAGAGAGGCCGCCTCTCTCTCTCCTTCCGATCCCTACGTAAGTGCGAAGTCGCATTGCCGCCGGTGGGTCGCATACGCCGCGCGGCTGCCAAACCCGCCGGCAGCCGCGTGGCCTCACCCGTGCTCGGGGATCGGAAGGAGATAGAAAGAGGAAGGAGTATAATGATAATTTTAAAAAATTTTAAATAATAAAAAATAAAAAATAATTTATTTGATAATTTATTAAAATTGAGGGACCGATGTTATAACGTGGACCTGTGCGTTATTAAGCCTTAAACTCAAGAACTTGGATGTAATTTAGCCGAAAGTTTTAATTTAATTTTAAAAATTTAAAAATTATTTTATACAAATTTAAATATTAAATAATTATTACACTTGTAACAAACTTTTGAATAACTAATTAATTTTATTTCATATTTAATATAAAATTTAATACGACTAACTTATTTACTTTATATCACATATAATTTTTTTTTAAAATTTTAAAAATTCAAACAAATCATTATTTTTATTTTTAAACCAAACAGCTGGGTGTAGCTCAGGTGAACGGATGGGTCTCCATCAGCTGGGAAGTTTTTAAGTGATTTTTAGCCGTTGGTTCTTCCCATCTTCGCAACACTTGTGATGCAACAAGTAATTTGGCCAAGAACATCAAAGGCTGATTCAAGTTGTCTAGATGACGGAGACTCGAGAAAAGGACCCGAGAAAGAGACCCATATGGAGAAATTTCACTGTGACACCTACACTTGTAAGTTTTTATAATTTGAGAGAAGCTAATTTAAAAATGTTGATTTCTATCTTGGATATAATTTTTTTTTTAATTATAATAAAATTTTGGGACAATAGCCACACAATGGCATAGAATTGTTTTTCTAAATTATTTTATATAAATAATATTATTGTTTTAAATGTTTAACGATTGAACTGTAATATTTTTTTATATTAGTATAAATTAAATGGTATCAATTTGAAATTAATTATTTTCAAGCAGCTCCTTTTTGACTTATTGTCCCAAGTTAAAGTCTAGGAGGGCTTTACTGATTTAGATTAATTAAATTTTAATAATTATTGATAATAGAAGCTAGATCTATCTTCAAGCTTTCTATTGTCACATTTCAACATTATTTATAATTAGGTTCTCATAATTTGCCAAACATTTTATTTATTCTTTGTTTATAAGCATGTTCATTTTTTTCTCATTCTTTTTACTTCTTCTTTTAATAATCTGAAAATTATGTCCTTAGCATCGCCATTCAAGTGATATTATGGCTAGATACGTTCAACAAGTCAGCTACCGTCTTGAAAAACATATAGCATTCTCGAAAGTTATGTGATACACGCTATTTTTGATCTTTGAGATTCAGTCTCGAAAATCAATTTGTCAAGAAACCTCTTTGGAATCGATTTATTTAAGCTTCATTCTAACAAATATTTTCTAGAAAGTACTTCTTAAATGACATGTTCACGAAGCTTTATAGGGGCGAATCCAGCTACGTAGTAGGGGTGCAGTTGCATCTAGTTTTATAAATTATTTAAAATAAATGTTATTTAAGATTTTTAAAATATTGGAAATAAGTAGAACCAAATATTTACATAATCGAAGTTTAAAAAATTATTTAAATAATTTATAATTCAAATTTTCCTATATTTTACGTCAATTGTTCAACATATAAGTCATATAGATAAATTTCATATTAGTAAAAACTTTATTAACAAAAAAAATTTGTTTGAGTATTTAAAATTCAAATAAAAAAAGTATTATGCAGCCCTCAAAAATTATTAATTGATTGACCAGAATTTAGAGCTTTAATTCACTAAATTATTTACTAGATTAATACTTAATTTATTGAAAAATATTGTGTATTAAATCTTTAAATCATGATTGGCTAATTTGTTGTTGTTGTAAATAATTTATTTGATCCCCTGGTAGGAGGGCTTGGCTCCGCCACTAAAAGCTTATCATTTCGAAAATTGATTGTATCAAAGACAGTATCGTCAAAGCTTGTCTCAAAGGACCTTTATTCTCTCGAAGATCAATCTTCAAAATCAAGCTTTTAGAATAATCTATCTTCCTTGAAAATTGGATCTTTAATATCTAGCTTCTTGGAATGCCTTACTTCTTGTTGATCTTTTTTTTCAAAGCTAGGTTTCTCGAAGAATCATTACTCCCTTGAAGTTTTAACTTTTTTGAGATCAAGAACATCTTATCGATTAACACTAATAGGTTGCATCATATAAGCAGTAACTAAAGCTGAGCTTGTTAATGGAACAACAAATATTTTATCAACGAGCTATAATCGCTCCTCATTGATAAGTATGTGATCTTAAACACCATTGACATATAAGGGTAAGAGTTTAGTCTGAAGATTGATAATTGCTCGATGCTTGAATTGAAGTTTAGTTTGAGTCGAGTTTGTCAACTCAGTCCATGTACTATATTTATATTTGTAATTTTAGCAACTAAAGATCAAATCACGTCTGACAGCTTGATTCGGTGGTTAAAATGTGTGTTAGATAATTTAGTAGGTATGACTGACGCATATTTAAAATCCACTGAAATCTACTTATTTTTAAAAAAAATTATTTTTAAATCAATTGAGTGATTCAAGTTGATTCGATCAAGATTTGAGCTAACTCAAAATTGAATGTTATTCGAGTAGAGTCAACTCAAGCTAGAAAAGCTTGAGCCACGATTTGAGCTCGTATAAATCTATAAATCAACAAGCTAAACTTAAGTCATACTTAGCACTACTCAAACTCAAATCGTGCTTACCCCGTGGGCATAATAAGCTTGGTAGTTCATGAACCGTCACCTCGACGACATCATCATCGTCATGATGATCATGACTATTATTATTATTATTATATTTTGATTTACATTATTATTATTATTATTATTATTATTATATTTTGATTTACACACACTAAATAATTGGCAAGAGAAAAGGATAAATTCTTTCCAATGGGCAAAAACATTTAACAAAGTGATTTTAATTGCCTTGCAAAGGAAGAGAAAGAAATTAATGAGGTTACTATAAAAAAAAAAGAGAAATTAATGATGTGAAAACTGAGACCTGGTCGATGTGCAGCTTCTATTTCCATCTCTCATAAACTTTAAAGATTTTGTTTGACAACTGATTAAAAAAAATTATTTTAGTGATGACTAAAATCTTAAATTTAATTTTAAAAAAATTTAAAAATTATTTTATATCTCATCCTACACAAATTCTAATATTAAACAATCATTTTATTTCATATCTAACACATTTTTTAATATAATTAACTTATTTTATTTCACATCATACATATTTTTCTAAAAATTTTTATAATTTTTTTTTAAATTATCTTTTTTTCTTCCAACCAAATTATCTTTTTTAAGTTGTGCATGATGTGTAATTGTCTGCTGACTATGAACTATTGTAAATTAGTAAAATTTAAGCCTCTCATCACATTTAATTGTAGTATATTTTTTAAATAATTTAATTTTTAAATATAAAAAATAAAATAAAATTATTTAAATATTATTATATAACATAAAGTTATTTTTTAAAATTGATACTTATATAAGAAGTGACATAAAATTTGAGTCTTAATATTTAAATTTATGTATAATATTAAATAAATATAAATTATTAATAAAAATATTTTTTTAAAACACTTAAGTGAGTCTTTCTGGTCCAACAAAATAGGGCCATTAGTAATATTTTGATAGCCTACCTCAATGAACCAAATAAAATAAATTTAGTGTATTAAATAATATGGGTTAATTTAAGGGAAAAATTTGTTATATCAACCAAACCTAACACGTGGGATATTTGGGCTAATTCGCTGATAGGTTACTCAAATCATATTCCCTAGACTGATTTAGAGGACCCAGTCAACTTACACCTCAGAGCCGAATAGCTTGGAGCTAATCAACCAGTACTAAATGAACAGATTGCTAGCTAGTAGCTTTTGACACATTATAGCCTTTCCACTATTTCATGGTACCCAGTTTAGTGACAAGAGAGGGAGGTGCTTATCATTAAGGCTTAGCTTGATAGGTTGTGTGGATGGTTTGTCCACACAGCTTAAGTATTGGTGACAACCACTCACTCCCACTTGTTCTCTTCTCACTATAAATACTCATATTAATGACGAAAAAGAGAGGAAAAAAAAAAGTCAACTGTTTCGCAACTTAACTCTTAGTAATTCCTCTCAGCTGTAGGAAGAGTCCAGTCCAATACCTCCGTCTAATTCTTACTACTTGACTAGCTAGCTCTTCCTGGTTAAGCCTCTCTCATACAGTAAGCAGCTTGCTGTATTTTTCCCCTCGTTTCTACTTCACCGGGGGCCTTCAGAAGAAATCTCACTCCTTTCCTCTATTGTTTTTTTTTTTTCATGTAATCCTAACAATTTCTTTGTAGCTTTGGAGATTTTTAATCAAACAAGTATGAAAGAGCCTAAGAAATAATTAAGAATGACTAATAACTTGTATGGACTAGCATTCATAATTTAGATAACCAAATTTGTAATTGGCCTTTAGTAAAATTTCTTACAAGTCTCAATCATATGAAGTTTCTGTCAAATACCACATACATTTTCTAAAATTATTTATTTATTTTATATCTCAAGGTAAGAACTGTTTTTCTTCCCTAACATAATTATGAGAAATAAAACTATTATGCATCCCAACAACTTATTAATAAATTAATTAATTATGATTTAGACTTTTGATTCACTGAAATAGTAAATTAGAACTAAATCAAATAAATTATTTAATGAATTAAGGCATTAAATTATAATTAGTTAAATTATTGATAAATTATTGTAATTATGCACTACAACTCTTTGAAGAATCACTATATAAAAAAAAGGCAATTCAATTTAGACCTCTGAGATTTACTTACTTTACCATAAAAGTTCATAGAGATCAAAACATATTATATAGGTCTACAATAATTACTATGGCCTCGTTTGTTTACCGGTTTAAAATTAACCTGGTTTAATTTTAACCAGGCATATCACATCACACATAAAATTTAATATTAAAAATTAAATTTATTTCACATCCTACACATATTACTAAAATAATAACTAACTTATATTACATCCCTCACATATTCCAACATAATAACTAACTTTATATCACATCCCTCACATATCCCAACATAATAACTAACTTTATTTCACATCATTCACAATTTTCAATAAAAAAAATATCCCTATCCAAATTTAATTTTAATCTTCTTAAATTTAACATTACAAACAAACACACCCTATATAGTTCACTATAGCCTTAAATTTTTCTAAAAATCTTTCAATCAAGTCTAACATAACTCTTTTCATCTAAAATATCGTTAATTCTTCAAAAAATTTAAATAAATACTTTTTAATTTTATCATTTTATTCCTGTGTACTTGCCCTGTCGCCCTCGTGGTTGTGCACCGCGCGTACGGCCTCGACTACAGGCCGCCGGACCCAGGTGACCACGCTCAGGGCCTCGCACACAGGCGGCTGTTGCCTTCGCGCAACAGGGCAGCCTCGGGCGCAAGCTGCTGCCATCATAGCGGCAGATGACTTGATTTAGTAAGCTTGTATGGGTTTGACGAGGCTGAAAATAGTAGTGATATATTTTAAAAATCAATAGGTTAATTAAGTGTATTTTTATTATTTTAAAAATACTTAACAGATCTTATAATAGAGAGACTACGATGTTCTGTATAATATTTTTAGTGAACCTGAATGATATATTTTGATATTTATGAACTTTTGTAGTATAATAGTTAAATCTTAGGCCTAAATGAAATTATTCTTAAAAAAATTAATCAAGCGATAGTTCAACTGTTATATATCTACTTTTTATTTACAAATGTATTAACTGTCACTTTAAATGATGAATATCAGCATACACCTATTTGAAATACGTATAATAATGACGGCAGCTTAATTAAAGGAACCATGGTTTAATTCTAATAAAAAGAATTTCATATATATGAACTAGTTAATAGTTGCTATAAAATATGAGGACCTATATGAAATATTCCCTTGTTCCTAATTGATAACGCCACGTTCCTGCGGAATCTAGGCCGGTCGAGCGGGACGAGCCAGCCAAGCCTCATAATCAGGAGACGCTGGTGGCGGGAACCACCGAGTCGTGGTGGGTCAGGCGGCGGGCAACCGGCAGGTCGCGGTGGACGGGACCAGAACGTGAGTGTGGGTTACCGGGGAGGAAGGCGACAGCCGGTGGGCCCTGCGAAAGTTGGGCCAACGACGTACGGGCTCAGCCGAGGTGGTCGACTGGCAAATTCCGGGAAGTTTTATTGAGCCATGAAAAGTTTTTCTTTAATAATTAAAAAATATAAAGATTTAGTTTATATTTTATTTTACACAGTTTAACAATCTTACATTTTACACGATTATTTATAAATAAATTAATTTTATATTATTTATTTATTTATTTATTTTTCATTATACATATTTTTTAAAATTAAATATAAATTTTTCTCCTATTTTTTTTTTAAATACCAAATAGCTGACGGCAGATCTTTCATGAATTTCTTTGACTTTACTATAAATAAATCAATATTTTCAAGAGTTAGTAGCATTAGGATATTTGAATGGACTCTTTTGGCCTCGTTTGGCTCGAGATTATTTTTTAACTTAACATAAATTTTAACTAAAAAAATCAATTTTATTTCACATTCAACACAAATATGAATATTAAAATTGAAAGTATTTCACATTATACATACTTTTTAATATTAAAATAAAATTGTTCTTATTAAACTTAAAAAATAAAATATTTTTTCCTTGTCTAAAAATAAAGCTCGAACGAAATGAAGCCTTAATGTATTAAAAAATGACTCATTGAAGACCGAGTGGACTCATAGTAGATGAATTATCAGATGATAGAAGATTTGGAAAGATATAAATGAGAATTATTACGCATCAAATTATCAAAATAAGTTAAAGTATTAATATATTAGCCATTATTTATTGACCAAACCTTAGCCATTAATCTAAAAACTAGTATTAATGAAAAATAGCATTGATATAGTTGCATGTAACACTCTTCAACCAAGGTTGATTATAGATTGAGGTTAAGTCATTGATCGAGGAGAATCACCTGTTGAAGTTGATGAACATCATAAGTTTCTCATCTAAATTCAAAAAATTGTGATGAGGTATTTTGAATTTGAGACTCTTTAGTATTCAAGCAGATTCTTTCTTTATTGAACTAGGAAAACACCACTAAAGAAAATATCGAGATTGATAACTAGCAAGGGGAATCGATAAATTTTTCTACCTACTTAGGGGAATAAAAAAATATAACCATTTACATGTGAAGAACTGATATTTTTTTAAAAAAAAATTATTTTACTTTGTTAGAACCTTCTCAACACCCCTTGCCGAACTATCATTGAAGACCGAGCAGCCCCTTGTCGAACAACAGCTCAACAGCAGCCACTTGCCGAACAGCTGCTCAAACAGTAGCCCCTTGCCGAACAGCAGCTCAAAGAGATATCACAAGATCGTACCCTCCGTACTACTGTGTTAACTCAGCATTTAAGACAGCATGGGAGCCCAATCCCTAATCGTCCTTTGTAGGAGTAGGTGTCAGATGTGGCAGACTAAACCCACTATGTTCCCTCCTCTCTAAGCTATAAATAAGGGGGGGATTGCTCTCTCTGAAGAGGCTTACTTCCTCTCTCTCTTGGGCTGAGCTATCCCTCTCTCTCTATCCCTCTTGTACTCATTCGATCTCCATTTAGAGATCAGACTTTGTAAGAGGAGATTCGATTAGTGGATTCAAATCGCCTGGACGGCGCCGTGGTTTTTCCCCCGGACACTCGGATTTTCACGTAAAAATTGCCGTCTCATTTCTCTCTATAATGGCGTATTTTTTGCATCAACACACTTAAACAAATGCATTCACATTCCAATTTTCAACTATACAGCAAGACATAGCAGCAATGACCATGAAGTCAAGAGGGAGACTAATAAGACAAAGCATCAAAGCGTCCGCAGTCAAAATTTGTACAAATTATTCAAATATTAAATTTATCAGTGGGCTCTCAGTCAAATTTGATTTTATTTTAGGTGATAATTGGTGCATTTGTGAACTATAATATAATTTTAAAATTCAGTTTCAATTTTAATTTTTATCATAAAATTACAGTATCAATTTTAATAATTTTGAAGTAGGCATTTGCCGTAAACTCTGAATTTTAACGTACAAATATTAAGTTTTAAAATTTTTGCGATACAAACATTAAATTCCTAGCAAATTTTAATTGAAGTAAGAAAATTATTTGATTTTCAGAACAGTCTTAACTCAAACTGCCATTACATTTTATAATACTTTGTGCTTACAATTAAAATGTATTGTATTTTTATTAATATTTGCAATTTGGGACACTAAGTTCTAAATTTGTCAAATTAAACCTTCAATTTTTTAATTTTCAAACAAAAACAGACCTAAGAGTAAGAATGAAATAAAGTTCAATGTGAAATTACACATGAATAAAATTATTATGATTAAAATAACAAATTTAAATAAATTACAATTATAGTAGGAAAATTCTTTATAACATAATAAGTAAGGTCATTTTTCTATAAAATTTGAATCATTTTTAAGTTTCTGAAGTTGATATTTTTTTTTACTATATAATTCTTTTATCAGGTATAATATTATATTTAAATTAGACTAAATTAAATATATAAAATATTAAGATGCAAAATTACTAAATAGTAATAGATTTTAATTTCAAAAATTTAAATACTATAATTCAAATTTTGTGAACAAGCTTAAAAAAACCCTAACACCTCAAGTTGTAAGTGTGATGATAGTAAAATCTATAGACTAATCATGTCAAAAAAAAACTATAGACTAATAGTAAAGGTTTGAAGATATAAGGGACCTATGAACAATTTGCCTTTTATTTTTTATTTTTTATTTTTACGGTCTGACGGTCTCCACCTCGGGAACTTTGGCCCTCACTCTTCTCTGCCTCTTTATAACCTCCGCCCATGGTTCTTCGATCCTACACTCTACAGAGCTACTTCCTGGGCAAGACGAGGGCCGACCATGGATTCTTCGCCGCTTTCTTCCCCTTCCTCCTCATCTTGCTCACTCCTCGGCGTGGAAGACCTCGAGGTGGGCTTCATCCCCACCGTGACCCCTTTTTCCCGCCGGCAAGGCATCTATCGAGCTCTAGGTCCGCGGGCGCCGGCGAGAATCTACTTAGAAGATCTCTCCGACGACGAGCCTCAACACTTTCTTGATTCCTGCTTCCTCTGCAAGAAACCCCTCGCCGGAAACGGCGACATCTTCATGTACAGGTTTGTGCGCCACGAATTTACTTGATATTCTGATCTTGTCTTCACTCGTCGATCCTTCAGATATGAGACTGGGTCTGATGGAAATCTGGGTGAAATTTTCTCCAGGGGCGATACGCCTTTCTGTAGCGTGGAGTGCCGGCAGGAGCAGATGGAGATCGACGAGGCGATGGAGAACTGGAAGGACGCCGTGAAGAAAGAGCGGCAGCAGAAGCAGCACAAGTCATCGAGCCCAACCAAATCCCAGAAGATCCACGTCCGCACCGGCGCCGTTGTTGCCGGTTGAGATCTCCGGCGGTGACTATGCGAACCTTCGTACAGAGAAGGCGATCGTAAACAGAAAGAGAAAAGCAAATCGAGAGAGAACACTTGTGAGGAAAGTGAAAGGGATCTGTTGCTAGGTTTAGGGTTTGGGTTTCTTTGTTTTCTTCCAGATCGGGTTTGGCCGCCGGCGGCCACAGGAAAACGCTGTTTATTCTCATCGTCTTTTTTCTGATGCGTAGGAAAGTGAACAGAGGAGCGCAGAGCTCGCCCCAAGTGGGCACGGTTTTTTTCCTGTAATTTTGGGAATTATAGAGGAGCTTCATGTAATTTGGTTTAAGGGAAAAAGTAATTGAGGTAAGTGAAGTATATGGTTTTCAAAAAAAAAAAAAATACAACTACGAAGAAATAATTTTAATGGTACTAATTTAATGCATGTCCATTTCACGTGCTTTGCCTAAATATTTTTTAAAAAATAATTAATTTATATTTTAATATTATATTAAATATAATTTTTTGTTATAAATATTGAAGACTTAAGACTAAGATTAAAATAAATTTAAAAATAAAATTATACTTTTTGTTGTAAAAATTTAAAATTTAAGATCAACTCTAAGAAAAATTAGAAAATATTTAAAAAAAAATAGGTTTTGGCCTCTCAGTGACTCAATTGTAATTTTATAAGATTTAAAGTCAAATTATATGTTTAATTATAAGAATTAAATATCTAAAATTAAAATTAAAAGAAATCAAAAAATTAGATTATAATTTATTAGAATTTAGAAGGCTGAGATTAAGATTACAATTTTATGTCAGTTTTTATGTGGTAATTTTTCAATTTTTTGAAAAAATTATGTACATATATTTTAAAATTAAATAATTATTTTATTAAATAATATTAGATAACATTAAAGTAATATTGAATCAAATATTTCTATCAAACATTAGAAATTATAATTTTTATTATAAAAAATAATCATTAAAATAAAAAATTAATAAAAATAAGAGATCAAATTATAATTATTTAGAAACTATGACAAAGTTTAAAAAAAACTTAGAAATCATATTATAATTTTTATTATAAGAGTTTATGACTTAAAATAAAAATTATGAGAAATTTAAAATCAAATTATAATTTTTATTGTAAAATAATTAGTATTTAAGAACAAGATAAAAAATAAATAATTAAATTATAATTTTTTCAAAAAGACTAAATTTTATTTTTTAAAGAATCAAGAAATTAAATAATAATTTTTTAAGATAAAAAAAATAAGAAATTAAATCATAATTTCTCATAACTTAAGATAAAATTTAAAAGAAATTAGAGGTTTAAGTTATATTTTTTATTATGCTAAATTAAAATCTAAAATTAAGACTAGAAAATTTTAGGTGATTAAATTATAATTTGTTAGTACATAAATTTAAGATTAAAAGAGAGAGAAAAATAAAATTACAACTTTTACTAATAAGAATTAGGACACAAGTCCAAAATAAATTGTAATTTTAATAAATTAGACAATCAAATTATAGTTTCTTAAAATAAAATAATTGAGAATTAAATTATAATTTTTATTATATGAAATTAAGATTAATATAAAAATAAACAAAAGTAAGAGATAAAATTGTAATTTTTTCCAGGACTAATGACTAAGAATAAGAAGAATTGAAAAAACCCTGTTAGAATTTTTATTATAATGAATTAGAACCTAACATTAATCCTACATAAAATTAATGAATAGAATTATAATTTTTTTCTGATGTAATAGCTCATCTATGAAAAATTAGAGGATAAAATTATAATTATTATTATAAAAATTAATATTTAATATTAAAGTTAAGAGAAATTGTGATATTAAATTATAATTTTTTGAGAGAGTAAGATAAGATAAAGTTTAAGGAAAGCTAAGAGATTAGAATATAATATCTTTTTAGAATTAGGACTTAAGATTAAAAATAGAAAAAAATATGGGAACTAAATTATAATTTTTTAGTACTAAAAATTAGAATAAAGAAAATCAGGAGATTAAATTGAGAGATTGAATTTTAATTTACTAAAAATTAAGGTAAATTAGGAAATCAAATCATAATTTTTACGGCTTAAAACTAAAATTAAAGAAAATATAAGTATCATATTATAATAGTTTTTTTTAAAAATTATAACTTTTTCAGATGTAAGGCCTTATTTTTAAAAAATTATTAAATGAAATTATAATTTTTATTATAAGAAATAAAAATTTAATATTAAAATTAAAAGAAATTAGGATATTAAATTATAATTTTTGAAGAAGAAAAATAAAGTTTAGGAAAAAATAAGAGATTAGAATACCATTTTTTTTAAAGAATTAGTACCTAGAATTATAATTAATAAAAATTTAAAAACTAAATCATAATTTTAAAGACTAAAAATAGGAATTAGGGAAATTGGAGAGATTAAATTGAGTTACTAAATTATAATTTCCTTAATTTAGGAAAATTAGAGGGATCAAATTGGGTTACTAAATTATATTTTTAAAAAAATTAAGGTCCTGTTTGGCACGATAAAATAGTATTAGTTTAAAAAATAATTATAATAATAATAACAAATAATTTTTTAAATTATTCTATATTGATTTTAATATAATGCGCCGTTGCCGGGTCCCAAGTCCCGGATGAGAAATGCGGAGGGTTGCGTTAGGTAGTCGACAGCCAGCGTAAAACTTGTCGAATCAATCATGACATGAATCCTTTAGAAAATTGCGTTAAAGCTAGGGCGTTCCCTGGAAGCGACGCGCTGTATTGCCTGAATACAGTGAAAAATGGGCAAGGGCCGCTGCATCGGCGCTCGGGTGTAGTGAAAAATGAGCAAGGGTCCCCACATCATGGACGGATGCGGGTAAAGAAGCTAGTTCATCATAGTAGAACTCAAGTCAGTAGGATTAGATTAGGAACTTGGAATATAGGCAGCCTGACGGGCAAGCTAATGG